>JAIUZE010028001.1:0-20735 GCA_022085475.1 Heliosperma pusillum
TGGATGGTTGTTTGTAAGTTGAATGATACGTGAACATTGAGTTGGACTCTTGCATGAAATAGATGATTGACGTGGTTTTTATGTCGAGTCTCTATCTTATCAAGTATATTACGCTAACGGTGAGATGTAAGCCCTAGTGAGTATATATAGTTGCCTAAGGGTGCTTTTCCCGAGTATGTCTATAATCGGATGCTTATCTTTATATATTGAGATGCCAATTTATCCTTCTCGTAATTCACATGTATATTTATATATGTATGCTTCTACTTACGTATTTCCGTTTAAGTATGTTATTTGTGATATGGCTGGGAGAACCTGGAGTTACTCCCCACTGACTGTGGCGTTCATGTTTTCATGGATGAACAGGTTGCTTGGATGGATTTTGCTTGTAGTTTTTGGGTTCAGGTGTGAGCTAGCGGGCGTTGGCCTAGACGATTCACCCATAGACGTTATTAGCTAGTTGCTAAACAACTTTGATATTTGATCACGTTTTGAGAGACTACGTCTCTTGGTAGTTTATTATACTTTAGTTTGTATTTATTTGACATTCCTCTTACTTTTCGTTTGGCATGTAGAAAGTTTCAAAAACATCGTATTTTTCGCTATATAAATCGCATGCTTGTTATGTTTTATTTCCGCTATCGCGAGGGTTGTCACACTAACGGACTTTAAACGACCCTCCCCGATGGTCGACAGACTTTAAAATATTCCCGACGGCAGATCCTTGGTTCAGTCCCCTTGAACCGGCACGCGTCGCCATAGTCGTCAGGTTGTAATCTTTGATTGACCTAATGGCTATACTTTGACTTTTGCCTTGTCCAACGTCAGTCAAAGTGGGGGCTCTGTAGTTACCTCGTTTCTACACCTTCCACCAACCACCCAGTTATGATTGGTCTGCATGTTTGTTACAGCGAAACGTTGTATGACAGTTCATAAGTTTATCGTCAAGTGATAGCTCAAACAGCTGTGTCTACCCCTTGGTCGTCATTTACGCGCCGATACGGTCGTTTTGACAGTCATAAGAGTTTAATTGGAGTCCGGGTCAAAACCGCTTCATTTTCTGATAACCATCTTTCAAAACCGAGTCTGAACGCTCGAAAATATTCCAGATATTTTAATATTTCAAAACTTATCTTTTTTGGTAAAATATATCTGTATTATATTGAAGAGTAATCGATATCTACCGCAGTCCTCTTCCAAGAGTCGCAGTCACCAAGAGTCGCAGTCCCTGCTGCGCCTCTTCCCCAGCTCCGTTCTCACTTTAAAATCACGCGAGTGTCCGCCCTTCTCTTCTCTCTTTCCATTCTAGACCTTGCTCTAAGCTTCTTGACAACTACGTGCTTGATCAATCGACCATGTAAGCTAAGGTCCTTCTGGGTACCAGTCTCGTTTTGCATTGACCTACCAATTTGACCAACTCAACCTACTTAATCAACTTTAATCAATTTTCAATTTCCTCTTTCGAGGGCACTTTCATTACATCGAGTCGAGCTATCGCTAAAAGACAACTTAGTTAACTCGTTTCGTCAAACAAAGTTTGAGGGTGTAATAATCTCGTCTTGTACTTTATTTTATCTTTTGTATTGTATAAATTATGTAAGATTCATGTCGGATTCATGTTAAATCCGTTTTTAAACCTTTTTTTATTTGTCTTTCATAAATTACCTTTTAACATTACTTCATATTTATTTATCTAGTTCTTGACTTAGATCCCTAATAGTCTATATTAGTGAGTTTTTGTCTTCTTTAATTTAAGATCGTGTCTTAGAAGGTTAGATTCGTTCATATATAGTCCTTAGATTTGTCTTTGATATAGTTTAGTATAGTTAAAATCTATTAAAATACTTCAATCCGACTTGTAGATCAATAATAAACCGTAAACATACATACGAACACTAAATAATCGCGATTCTGGCTTCATAGCCAGATTCCAGCTCAAGAACAGACGCAGGAAAGGGTGCGCCTCTTCCAAAGGACACACCACCTGCTGCGCCTGTTCTGGGTCGTGTTCTGTCTCTGAACTTCCTGGTTCGCTTCGACGTAGTTTAATTCATTAAAAAAATCGACTATTAATCGTATTATCGCTGTTAATCTGATTCGTTTAACTTTATTTTTAAGTTTTCTTATTTATTTTCTTTCTTTTAAAATTCGTCTTTCAAACATATTTCTGACATAGATCCCTCGAATCTGTTGTAATCTTTGTAATTTATTCTCTTGTAATCATTGTATGATTTATTGCTTTTTCACTTGTCAATTGAATAAAAACCTTACTTTGACCTAATTAATTGCTAAAATACATGTCAACCAACTAGTCTTTGTTGGAGTAAGTATCCTCAACAATAGTGCATATATATAATGAAACTCATTTGGAATATACGTGACATGATTAGTATATTTTGATACTCCACGTCAGTTGATTAACGTTAATCGATAACGCTCAGCAGACTAGAGTTAGACGTTATTGTCGTATAACGGCGGTAATCAACCGATCCCTTTCGGTCACACCTATAGGATGAAACTCAAATACTAGAACTAATTATATGTATATGATACAGTTAATTAGCACATTACATATATTTGATATGTACGATTAGTTTTGAGAGTTAATTGTTAGAAATTGAGTATTGGAACTCAAATTCAATTAAGTATTATTATTCAATTATACGATAATTGACTAATAAATTTATGTCTTATTTTAATATGATTAAATAAAATTTAGTTTAGAAATTAATCGTTAATTTACTAAATTAGTTGAGGTTTTATATATATTTTGAGGTAGAGGTAGTTAGTTAATTATATTTACGAGAAGTTGTAGAATAATTTAACTAGACATTGTGAGACACATTATATATTGATATAATAGTAAAATATCACTTAAAAGTTATATATATATTATTTATTAATTTGAGTCATATAAGTGTTATATAATCAAATTAACACTGAAGTATAAAAGATAATTAAGCATATGAATAATAATTATTTGTGGGACAAATATCAAAAATCAAAATGGTCCATAATGGACACTTGTGGACCGGTTTTAGATAGTAGAAAACAAATGTGTTTATTCTCTACTAATTCCACACTCCACCATATGATTATGACATGTATGACACATGATCATTATCATTATACAATCTCATACTCTACCATTATGAATGTCAATAAAATAAGAATAAAATCACCCACTTTGGGGCTTAGTGGTGCCGGCCAAATGCCTTTAAAACGAGCATTTGTTGCTCCTCTTTCACGCGATTCTTCATTTTTATTGACATCTTCTCACTAAAAACCTCTTACTTCTCTCTAAAACTAATCTATACACTAATATTCTCTACATATTATTAGAGTAATAATATACTAATATTAGTAGTGTTATATCTTTACTTATTATCTAGTTAATTATAAGTTTAAATTATTTTGGGTACCATGGGTGCAACTTGGAGGAGATCTTCTAGTTTGGAGATTAATTTTTGGAGGATCATCCTTTATTCATATAGCTCAAGAACTGTGCCCCTATTTAATCGAAATTCCCAATGTAAGGATATTTTCGTCTTATCTTTTATTCTATGGTTTTATATTTGCATGCTTATAACTAGATCCTAAATCATTAAGTTAATGTAATTTAATGAACTAATTAGAGGAGTCTAATTAGAGGTTTAGGACTTCCATGTGGTATCAGAGCTCAATTGTTACATGCATGTTAATTTTAAGCATTAAAATTGAGTTATACGATAACTTGAGTAAAATCGAAAATTTGTGTTCAAAATGGTTTGCTCAATTTTTTTTATTTTCATGCGTACCGACTGACCTCAAAATGGTCGTGGTCAAATTTGATGATTTTAGGGATTGATTTGCTATTTATTTTGATTTATGGCCTTTAAATAAAGTTAATATGCATTTTTTATGTTAAAAGTTAACTAAAAATAGTTTCATGTTGATTCTGGTCATGAAATGTTTATATGATCTCACATGCATGTTTTAAATACTTTATGTAAAATTTCGTGATTTTTAATTTAGTTTTATTTTTTATTGATTTTTATTAGATAAAAGTCGATAAAGTGAGATTGTTATGTTCATAAAATTGAAAAATTTCTTTTTGGTACATTTCATAATCTGATTTATATCATCTTGGTGAAATTTGGTAATTTTTTTCACTAGTTTACTATATTTATTGGTTTAAACCCGATAAATTCAAAGCTATTTGTTCATAAAATTAATTCGAAATTTTTGGACAAATATTTTTTGTTTTTGGAATTTCTGGAAATGTTCTAGAATGTAAACAATTTTTGGTTTCAAATTGTTATGATGTTTATTTTTTATTTTGGGTTTATTTCATAAATGTTGTGATTAAATCTCTATATTTAGCAAATACGATAAATTCAAACTAATTAAATACAAACAAAATTAGTGGGGACTAATTTTGAGTTCTAAATAAGTTTAGATAATTTTTTTGAGCTTAAATACAATTTAGTGTTGAGTATTGATTTTTAATGGTTAAAAATCGATAAAATCCATAAAACCGAGCTAAAATGAGCATGATAAGTGTTAAGGGCGATTTTGGCATGATTTTTTATAGCATTTTATTTATGTTGTTATTGTTGAATGAGTTAATGACATTTATTTAATTTTTAATGCAAGTTGTACCTAGTATGACCTAAATTATTTTAATCGGTATTACCCGTAATGTAAGGGAATACCGATTCGGTTGTAAATTTAGTTGCGATCTCGTATCGCCGGTTTGTAATAATTTAATTTCATTTTCTAGATAGAATGTATAATAGGAATTTCATTTGTATCTTTTTGTAATTATTTATTATGAAGAAGGAGATTCCCGAAGATAGTGTTCCAAAAGACGGTGCCTTTTATGGAGCGTTATCCGAGAAGAGACAAGGGACCAAGGAGTTGGTTTCCGATTTTGTAATCGTCTAGTTAATTAGATTAGCTAGGTGATCATACTAGGACTTATTATTTGTTAATTGCCTGCTTTATGTTTTCCGCTCATGCCAAAATCGCCAACATGCATTTTATTTCTCGATTGTCAATTCAACGTTATTCAAAATTCACCGACTTAGTTCACTTATAGGGAATTAATAACTTAATTGACAAGACCTCTCATATAACTTAAAAGAAATTCAGATTTAGCCTTACCAATTGATGCACCTATGAACCCCGTGTTCATTAGGGCATCCACAACGTGGACCCTTTTTACCTCGGGTAAGTAGGGTTATGCGATCACACGCCTAAATTGGATTGGACTCAACGGGATAAGAGTTATCCCGGGACTAGGAGATGAATTTGGTAGAAATCCTTCGACCGAGCGTTTTAGTGGTAGAATTAGTCAAAATGTTGACTTACCGTCTATTACATAAAAGTGGCATAACATGTTCATTTTTATCTAAAAAGCGGGTCACGGAATCACTTATATAATTTCGTGAGGGGTCATTATATGAGTGACTTGTTAAAAATTGTTTTACAAGTGAATTATATATAAGCAATGAATGATAATTTTCCGTTGATATTTATATTATTCGCGCAATGACAAATATTTCATCCTTCTACAAACTTGTAAATCCGTTCAATCGTGGAAAGAAGTTTCCATAAACTTGATACGGTAGCATTTTTTATTGCGATTTAAATCTCCGTTTAAATCACCATTGCTAAAGACAAAGTTAAATTTTCTTTTGATCCTTATATTCACCATTGCAATTGTCTCTTATGAAGAGTATACGAATAAGTCACACTTAGTCAAAAACGTTTTGAATTTTTAAATGACGTCTTCTTATAACAATGGTGTATCAATCTTTTTACTCCAAGGAAAATATTTGTATTTTTGGTATGTCGTCATAATGCTCCTTATCGAGGCTTACCTCAAAAGGGAGGCCGAATCAGTTAGGACGACTAGGTTTCTTGATTTATTTGAAATCGTAATTAACCAAATACCGTAGTCACTTCATGAAAGGTTTGTCCTTTTTGAAGGTAAAATCATGAATGAAATGAAGAATAGTCTTCATAATTCTAAACTATTAGTCTTAATAGAGATTCATGAAAGTGAGTGGGAGTTCTAAGAGGGATGTTTTATTCTTAATTGTTAAGAATAGGACGAGATTCAAAAGTAGGTTGTCACGATGTTGGCACAAGGCGAGGGAAAAGGGCAAAGCTGTTTTGAATAGCAAAATCAAACCCAAGCAAGGTGACGAACCCAACCTTTGATGATTCTATTATTACAGTGTAGGACACTAGAAAAGAATTTGCCCTAAGTTTTTTGAAGAATTAGAAATTGGGTGTACTACACCTAAAACTACTTTCACCTGTAATATCTATATGATCGACATTTATTTTGCTAAATGCAATTTTTGGGTATTAGATACATATTATGGTTCTCATCAATGTATTTGATACATATAATAATGATTCATGCGACGACTAGCCATGATTAAATGTCGACCTTCAAGGAAATAGAACTATTGTAGTTTTTATTTCTAAAGAGACATATAAAAGTTATAGTGTGCTCAATTTAGTTATAGATTTAGAGGTGTGCTTTAATAAAAGTTATTATGTACATGACCTCTAAGTAAGAATATAGTATCAACTTTAGTGTAAGACACAGAGTGTTTCACTTTTGTGATTGGAACAACCATTGTCTCCTTTTTATGCCTATACTTGGTCAATGGTTATGTCATACCAATCAAAGGTAATTATATTCTTGACCAAAACTAGAAATTACTTGTCATATAGATTGTAAAAGGGTCAAAATTGGTGACCCAGATCTAATCTTTATTTTGGATTATGTAGCACATTAAGAGGCTAGTATTGACAAGTATCCCTAAACCATTTGATTTTGAATCTTATGGTGGGTGTAAATCTTGTATTCAAGGCAAGATGATTCGTTCCCTTTTTATTGAAAAGGAAATCCAACTAGTAAGTTATTGGCCCTATTACATATGAATATGTGTGGTCCAATAACAAACACCACCAGAGATGGTTATGACTACTTCACTTTATTTACCGACGATTTAAGTAGATATTGTGTTTCATTCTACTTAATGAGGTGCTAAGAGAAATCTTTTAAAAGTTTAAAGAGCTTCAATGTGAAGTAGTTAACCACCAAGAGTATTAGATCAAGGACTTACGACGAAATCGTAACAATAAATATCTAAGTATTGACTGATTTTCACCAAAAGTATTGTGAAATAAATTCACGAGTTAACTTCTCTAACACACATTATGAGATAAGGTGTTGTTGAATTGAGAAATAGAACCTTAGACGATATGGTTTTGTCTTTGTCAAGTTACACTGAGCCACTTGACTAACCTTCGAATTTTATTATTTTGTGTACTATTTCTTTTCCCACCATATCAAGACACATTTAAAACAGTCGGATTTTATTCCATATAACGATATGGATGGGTAGCGTACCTAATTTGTAAATTATCCGAATGAAACAAGTGCTCAATAATCCTACATTGACCACGAGAACAAAGCGTTTGTGGCTCGTGATGCTGTCTTTCAATAAAAATACGATTATTTCTTGATAAGGCAGAGTGGGAGAAAATGTTTCAAGTGCCACAAACTGAGCATATGGTCCGGAAAAGGTTTCCTCATTGCTTGCTCAGTAGTTGTTTCTACGGAACCTTAGAGGTCAGGTGAAATTTTATCAATCTTTCATAGTGATGAATTCGTATTACTTTTAGAAAGTGACTCACCTGTGAATTATAAAAGACTGTTTCTAATCCCAGCTTCATGCTATTGGTTAGAGTCATGCGATTCGAAATCTACTCCATGCACGATGGTCAGGTATGTGACCTGGTAAATTTTACTTGAAGAAGTACGACCTCTTCAGTGTAAATAGATTTTTAAGATCAAAATCAGCATGGGTGAACATTAAAATGTTTTCAAAGATAAATTGGTAGGCAAAGAGTTTGAACCAATTGCAATGCTTTGATCCATTCGAAAATACTTAGCGATTAAAGCATATCATAATAGTATGATGGCAATTAGATCTCAAGAACCGCCTTCTTGAATGTGATTCTAGAAGAGGTTGAATATTCGATATCAACCAAAGGATTTATAGATCCAATCAAACCTAAGATAATGTACAAATTTAAGAGAAAGTCTTAAGTAAGCACTAAAGAGTTGAAATTAGTGTGTCAATCATGTCATAAAGAATTGCTCGACGTCTCGAGGAATTATTTTGATACATGAAGTTTAGTGGGAGTAATGTGGTTTTCATCAGTCTTATATGTGTTAGGTTCATATACCTACACTTAAGACATTTCTTAAGTAAAACTAATTAACTCTTTAATTAGTTTCAAGATCTAGTTACATGCTAACAAATTAATCTAAAAAAGAGAAAGAAAATGTTCCTCACATTGATTATAATTTGAGTATGGGCACAACTACAAGACACCTTCTTGTACTTGTTCTTGAGCTAGATGAATAAGTTTTACCTAGACTTACCCTTAATCTCTTATATATTGTTTTACTAGAACAACAAACAAGATCCCCTTAAATCGAGTACTAGACACTTGAAGTTTCTACTTTAGAAACTCAAGTTCAAGTTCTAATCACAAGTTCTATTAAACTTCTAAAGTTTCTAAGTGTTTAGTGATTTTTATTGAGATGTAGAATTAGTTTTGATATGATATTGACAAGTGAGTAAACAAGAGGAAAACATCCCCAGATCTACCCACTAAAGTCGGCACCCCCTTGGGAAGGTAGGGCATGCTTGGCTTTTTGTCTTAACAAGGTGGTAGGGTGGCTATAGGTATATAGGGCAGTAATCATTATGTTAATGCCTTAATTAGAACAATTAATCAAAACATAAACTCCACCCCATGCCCTACCAAAACTGGTGCAGCCATGTTAATATGGGTGTCCATTTTATTTTGTGATTTTGTCAATTGTCACACATGTGACATGTGACATGTGACATGTTATCTTATAATATAATTATGTATTTAACTAATTTAAATACAATCTTATGTCAAATAAATTAAACTTAACATTTTAAGTAATAATTTATGATCACATATATATAAAATGGGTCATCTCATATTTGGTTGATATGATCCACAACTAATTGTGATTATGATCAACCAATCATGCTTATCTCAAATGTTTCATAAACAGTAATCATTCTAATATAACAATTATATTTATTGAATCTTATTTAATCATATTATAATAAGATATATTTCTCACTTGTAAACTTGTTCTGTTTAAGGGATTAATTAATCTGTATCAATATACAATTAATTAACTTTCTTGATTAGGGAATCGTCCTTTTGGTGTGACCTCAAGGGATCAACTGATCACCACCGTCATACGACAGTAACGTCAAACTCTAGTAAGCCATTTGTTACCGATTAATGTAGATCAGTTGACTATAATGTTAATCATCCCTTTGTATTCTTGTTAATGAGGTTTAATTAAGTGATCGCACTATTTTTGAGGACACTCACTCCAACAATCTCCCACTTGTTCACAACAAGTGTGCGTAACCAATTCTCTTGTCCTATTTTAAATCTCCCACTCAATGCAAGGTGTCTTGCAGGTCGTACTTGCACGTGTTCATATCCAGAGTGTTTTTCTCGATCTGCAGAGTAACTGTCTGACCGGAATTATCTACCATAGAAACCTTCAGAGCGTGGCCACGCATTTTCAGCTTAATACTCCTCGAGTGGCCTTGAGATTTTTGTTAACCCTGACAAGGGGTTGGACAATTTCTATCGCACTATTTCCTTCTTTCACTCACAGTCCTTCATGACTCAGTAATTGCCCATTCACCCCTTTTTACAGAATGGCTTGGGGCAAAAATGAAAGTCAATCAGAAACTATGCCCACTTGGGCGAATAGTCTCTAGTCTAAAGAATTGACTAAAAAAGAATACTATAGTAGCTCTCGCCACGACCAGGCTTTATGAATTGCTAGAACTCTATAAGCGGTCACTGCTCGACAGAGTGTCCCATATAGTCTGTCTATGTGATCGACTAGTCATCTCATATGACTCTATGGCACTTGAACTTCCCATCAATCGCATCACACTCCAGTCACTTTGAGACGTCACCTCATGTAAGTAATTAGAGGGCATTGCTATGTTAATCCAGTTCACTTTAATAGGGTTCAAAGTTGTCAGTACAACCTATTTGGATATAACAAAGCACAATAATGATTTTTAGAAACTCAAACGATAAATGTGATTATCACATATGAACAATCAACACAATGTTATTGCTTCATATCATATAATCTAAGGTATACAAGTTATATGACACTTCATGGTCATCTTGTCTAAATGCAATAAAAACTTGGATGGTGGATATACTATGTATCCATTTGTTCCAACTTTATGAATTGCTTTTTCTTTCCATTCATCGTTATTCCCAATAACATGAACTTATCTAAGTACATCACTAGATCTCTATTTAGTGTTGGGCTCTTTAATCTTAAAAGATGCTCCCACTTGTTATCATGATAACCACGTGATGGGTATCTTGGTGGAAGGGTTTACTCATTAGATCCTTGTAATCCACCTCATCCTCATCATTATGTACTAAGACTCTAAATGTATAATTTTCAATGATTGACACTTCAATCATCCCTTTTTATTTATTCGCTTTTAATATAACAAAATTTAGCCTTGGATATTGTCATATCCTTTACAGGTTTGGAAACTTGGGTTCGTGTGACACTTAACACGCAACTAAGTTATTATTACCAAACACAAGAATAAACTCATAGTTCTCCTCGAGAATCTCATGGTCATTCTTAAAGGCTATCCAATGACTCTCATGTGGATTACTTGTTTTCAACTTGTCATGCTCCAAGCATACAACTTATCAAGGTATGTGCATATCTTGGCATATATGATTGGCCTAATGGCGGAAACATTAGCAATCATTTGTATCATCTCTCATCTATCACTATAGGTTTTGGATACCTACTCCAAGTCTTTCATCTAGAAATGATTTCCCAAACAGTCCTCCACGGAAGGCAATGTCAGTACATCATTCCCAATGACCAATATGTCTCCTACATACGAGACATGGGAGATATTCTTTCCTTAGACACAACATGCTTCTTCCAAGTCCTTCAACTAGAAATGATATCTTAAACACTCCTCCACGGAAGGCAATGTTAGTACATCATTCCTAATGATTGATATGTCTCATACATACAAGACATGGAAGATATTTTGCTCCCACTAATCTTCATGTCCATAGATGACGAATTTTCACTCCCACTAATCCTCATGTCCACACATGATAGATCTAGCTCCCACTTAACTACACGCATAATCATGGCTCTTCGACAATTCGAGGAAACCATTCTCTCTTGTTATGCCATGAGTGTTCTCTTAGGATCACACATTGATCTCCTAAGTTTTGTATGACAACTTGTCTACTTCTAAATGCCCATTTAGAACGATAACTTTTAACAACTCTTTGTCATTTTTCATACATATACGTGGTGTAGATGCAATTTTATTGAATCTCATAGATGGTTATATTTTAACTTATATATAATACTTTACAATAAAGTTTTATTCACCTTGGGGAGGTCCAAACCTATCCAAGTGATTTCTCTCATATAGAATCCATCTTAGACAACATGGCTTTTATGTAACAATTTTAAATTTAGAATGATAACCGCCAACCCATAGATCATAGTCTTATCACTTTTAAAAAGTAGATATTTTCACTATGAGCTTCCGACCTTTGGATAACACAAGAACATTTTCTCTTGTCTTTGTTTGTGGCATATTTTCTCCCACTCTATCCTTTAGTAAATACGCCTATTTACAAGAAGGATAGCACCATGAGGCACAAATAGCTTTGTTTCTTTAGGTGTAAATGAGAAAATTCTTGTAAGGATAGCTTCATGAGCTTTATTCCTTAGTCACGAACAACTTTGTTCTCCAGGTATAAGTGGGGTATAATGCTCTTTTTAACTCTTATTAACTTTGAGCGATCTATAGTAGACTTATTTGTTTAGACTTTAGTATTCTAGCTTCTTTATAGACTCATTCTATTTAAGCAAAATACTTGGACTCTTATCCATGTCTTGAACAAACTTAGGATTCTCAACCCTTCCATAGCTAGTATGGAGTCTAATTGGCGTTTTAAAGATCTTATCTTTGGTTTTAAATGGATTGTAAATCTCCAAGTGTGAGTTCGTCAACTCACTTTGACTTATGCAATTGACCTTTCTTATCCCAAATAAGTTGTGACGTCTTGTCACAATGCCAAAGTGAGAATCCCATTCTTAACTTTGGTTATTCATAATGATCAAATCATTATATTCCTTTTAAGATCAATTTAGTCGTTTTAATTTATTTTTCATGATACTAACATTGCATGATGAAAAGGTTTAAGAACATTAAAATAAGTTCCATAGATATAGTGACTTGGGTTGAAAGCCAAGTCACCATCAAAATACAACAATTGTTTAAAGGAATTCAAAATACTTTCCATGTCAAAACATTGAAATGAAATAGTTCAATAAACCAATAATTAAAATGCAACAATAAAATAGAAGACAAATAGCAAAATATCGCCAAGCCCATCATAGGTACGTGGTGGCTACCCTAGCTTCCTCGTAGATCCTCCTAGGCTTGCTTTGCCTTATCCTTCTTCTCATGCCCTAAATGTGATCAAAAAGGGTGGTGAGAATCACAACTCGTATCAAAATACCAAAGTTGAAATGCGTATCAATAACAAAAACTTTGGAAAGAACCATTACCAACTGGAAGAACCCGTCCAGCTTTGATGTCTCCCAAGTACTTGGAGCAATTGCGCTTCCAATGGCCCGTGCCATTCCAATAATGACACTTGTCTTCGGACACGACTCCCTTCTTGCCTTTGGAAGAGCTATTCATAATAGCTTTCCCTTTGCCTTGATAGGAGTGAATGAGTTTGCTTCCCTTTTTCCCTTTGCCTCCACTTTTCTTGAACTTCGTCTTGCTCTTGACATTGATGTTCAAAACATCCTTACTTGAGCTAGCTTGGAAACCCATGTCACGTTCGGCTTGCACAAGCATCTTGTGCAACTCATGAACCGTGACAGTGGCATTTTGCATGTTGAAGTTCACCCTAAAGTTGACAAACCCTTTGATCTTACTTAGGGAGTGAAGTACGCGGTCAATGATGAGAGGCTCGGGAATCTCTATTCCTTGCTATTTAAGCACCTCCACGTACTCAATCATTTTGAGCACGTAAGGGCTAACACTATGACCCTCCTTCATATTGAGGTCAAAAAATTGGGAGGCGGCTTCATATTGCAAAATTCTTGGAGCTCGTGAAAACATGGTCACGATCTTAGAATAGATTTCATATGCGGTTGCCATCTTTATGGCATTACGTTGAAGCTCGTTATCGATCGAAAAGATCAAGACATTCTTGATCGCCGCCGACTCCTTGTGGTAGGCCTCATAGGCCTCCCTAGTGGCGTTCGATGACCTCACATTTGGAGTGGGATGGGCCGCCTCGGTTAGGTAACCAAGCTTACCGTCACCTTCGCCGGCTAGGCGTAGTTGCCTAATCCAATCCGTGAAGTTTGAACCATTCTTTTCAAGCTTACAACGATCCATGAAGGATCTTAGCCATGATACGGTGGTGAGTGGTGGAGGTCGAACCTCGTTATTGTTGTTATTCGACATTGCGAATTAAAATGATTTGGAATACAAAATAAATAAAAATGAAAGAAACATCAACATTTATCGTTTTTAATATACTTGTAAACATTTTAAACAAGTTTGACATTTATATAATGACCTCTATCCAATTACATAAATGATTCCAAGACCCAAGTCCTAAATCAAATCGGGTTTATGTGAGTCACGGACTCCACGACCTTTAACAATATTACTTGGTGGAATAACTCTTTAACCGATTCTACAATTAGAATTCTTGGTCGATGAAATACTTTATTGTCATCTTTAGCCCGGAACACATGGGCCACGGACCCTAATCTTTCCGTTGAGTTCAACCAAATTTTGATGCAATAACGATTTATTGCCCCACTTACCCAACGTAATAAGCTTAGCACCTCGGTGAGCCGAACCTACTTCCTTACGAAATTGGGATTCATGGGTTCTACTATTTGTTAAGGCTAAGTCTCAATTATCAAAATAGAGGTCAAGTCAATTTATATTATCTATCTTATTTTTAAGTGAACTAATTAGGTAAACTATCGATAATTATAATTGACGCGGTCGATTGACTCGATAAAATTGATGTGTTGTTTAAGTGGCGATTTGGCATGCATGTAACATATAAATAAAATGCAAGCATAAAATAAATTCCTAGTATGTCCTTCCTAAAATAATAGAAAATCAAATTAACTATTACAAATTCGGAAACCAACTCCTTGGTCCCTTGAACTTCATTTGCACGCCTCCCAAGGACACCGACTTTCTTTTGGAACGCCTTTCCAAATGGCACCGTCTTTAGGAAACTCCGGGATTACAAATGATATAATAAAATTACAAGGCTATTCTATTATACATTTGCAAAATAAAATGAAATGATACAATAAAAGTGATACGAGATCACATTAAATTACAACCAAATCAATAGTCCCATACATTTCGGGTAATATCGATTAAAAACTAAGGCCATACTAAGACAAATTACATAATTCCAAAAATTACATAAATCAAAATGACATTCATTCATTCAAAATGCAGCATAATTATATGTAAACTCATGCAATATAAATGTGCCAAATCGCCCTAATAACCTTATATCGTATATAAACCCGGTTTTATGGAAATGCGTGATAATAACCAATTAAAATAACAAATTAATACTTAAATCAAATTTAAGTCCACGTTAATTACCCCAACTGTTTTAGGACTCAAAAATTAGTCTCCACTAATTATTTGACGATAATTCAACTCGGTTTTGCATGATTACTCGGTTTTGACCCTTTTTAACATAACTTTTATGTAATAATTCCAAATTAAATTACAATAATTCATAAATTTGAAAAATAAAATTATGAATACTCTGGAACATTTACAGGAACATATTCATGTCAAAATTTGGGTCAAAAAAGTTCTCGAATCATTTTAGAGAAAAATATAGTTGCTATTAATCGATTTTATCAAATAAAATACTAAAACCACACGAAAATTAATATAATTCATTTTAAACTTATACATCTGATATTTATAATATTTATGCAACATATGATAATTTTCTCATGCCAAAAATTCATTTTAGCTATTTATGCCAAAATAATCACTATTTATTCCTTTTTAACCATTAAAAATCATAAATCATGCAAAATAAATCATATTTATCTCAGATTTTACATAAAGTATTTAAAATATTCATGTGATATCATACTAAAATTTCATGGCCATATTCAAAGTTTAACTATTTTTAGTCATAAAATGTTCATTTTACTCATTAAAATGGATTTATTTAACTAAAAATCATTAAATAAAGCAATAATCTTCCATAAATCATCAAAATGACCTAAAAATATTTTAGAATCAGAAGGTATTTCATGCTTGAAATTTCGTGACTTTATCATATAAATCACTAATTTTTCTAGTTTTATTTTGTTACTTTAACTCGTAAAAACATTGTAAAACCGATTGCATGCAACATCCTATGCTCTGATACCAATTGTTAGGTTCATATACCTACACTTAAGATATTTCTTAAGTAAATCTAATTAACTCTTTAATTAGTTTCAAGATCTAGTTACATGCTAACAAATTAATCTAAAAAAGAAAAAGAAAATGTTCCTCACATTGATTATAATTTGAGTATGGGCACAAGTACAGGACATCTTCTTGTACTTGTTCTTGAGCTAGATGATTATGATGAATTTCCAAAAGTTCCAAGAGTAGGAACCCTCCTATAAGTTGCACCTAGACTTACCCTTAATCTCTTGAATATTGTTTTACTAGAACAACAAACAAGATCCCCTTAAATCGAGTACTAGACACTTGAAGTTTCTACGTACTTTAGAAACTCAAGTTCAAGTTCTAATCACAAGTTCTATGAAACTTCTAAAGTTTGTAAGTGTTTAGTGATTTTTAGTTAGATGTAGAATTAGTTTTGATATGAGATTGACAAGTGAGTAAACAAGAGGAAAACATCCCCATATCTACCCACTAAAGTCGGCACCCCCTTGGGAAGGGAGGGCATGCTTGGCTTTTTGTCTTAATAAGGTGGTAGGGTGGCTATAGGTATATAGGGTAGTAATCATTATGTTTATGCCTTTATTAGAACAATTAATCTAAACATAAACTCCACCACATGCCCTACCAAAACCGGTGCACCCATGTTAATATGGGTGTCCATTTTATTTTGTGATTTTGTCAATTGTCACACATGTGACATGTGACATGTGACATGTTATCTTATAATATAATTATGTATTTAACTAATTTAAATACAATTTTATGTCAAATAAATTAAACTTCACATTTTAAGTAATAATTTATGATCACATATATATAAAATGGGTCATCTCATATTTGGTTGATATGATCCACAACTAATTGTGATTATGATCAACCAATCATGCTTATCTCAAATGTTTCATAAACAGTAAGCATTCTAATATAACAATTATATTTATTGAATCTTATTTAATCATATTATAATAAGATATATTTCTCACTTGTAAACTTATTCTGTTTAAGGGATTAATTAATCTGTATCAATATAAAATTAATTAACTTTCTTGATTAAGGAATCGTCCTTTCGGTGTGACCTCGAGGGATCAACTGATCACCACCGTCATACGACAGTAATGTCAAACTCTAGTAAGCCAATCGTTAGCGATTAATGTGGATCAGTTGACTATAATGTTAATCATCGGTTTGTATTCTTGTTAATGAGGTTTAATTAAGTGATCACACTATTGTTCAGGACACTCACTCCAACAATATGTGGACACATTTTGATCATTTTGGATGATGGAAGACTTTGGAGAAGTAGAATAAATCTCTTAGATATCTGGATTTATGGAGATAAATCTAAAATGTCAGAATTCTTATATTAGTAAGATCTTTGACTAGTTCAAGAAAGTTGAACACATGATAATTGATTCATTTTGCTTCCGCTACGGGATCAATTATATACGGTGTGATGTATGCTCAATCCGACATTTCGTATTCTTTGAACATGACTAGTCGTTTGCATTCAAATCCAAGTGAGAGTCACTTCATAGCCATAAAGAACACCCTTAAGAACTTGCGAAGGACTAAGGATATGTTCTGAGTGTTTGGAGTATATACTGAGTTGTGTGTTAGGGGTTACACAGACGACAGTTTCTAAACTGATCAAAGTGATTTGAAATCACGAACTGGGTGTGTTTTATAGAAGATTTATCTGTTGGAAAAGTACCAAGCAGAAAGGACTATTGGAAAGGTTCCAAGTAGGAGTGACATTTCCAAATATAAATGTCATGTATCCGCTGGAAGTTTTCCAGGGAGTTAATCATTGCGGATTTCACAACAGAAATGGAGTACATTGCATTATTTGATGATGCATATGAAAATAGCTTGGATTCGACAGTATTGGAGGGACTAGGAGTAGTTCCTATAGTTGTATATCCTATCCCATCATACTGGTAAAACAATGGGAGCTACCTTAAGGCTAAGGGGCCTAAGTCTAAATTCAAACCTAGACACGTACTCAGAAAGTTTTATGTAATATGAGATTACGTAGATAAAGGGAAATAGCAATCAGAAAGATGGGAAAGATGCAAGTATTGCTAATCCATTAGCCATGCCATTTGCAAGCTGAACATGATAGTCATGTCATTTCAATGGGGATTAAAACGTGTACCTGAATTGCTGGAGATTATGGGATATGAAATTGCCACAAAGGTACTGGGATCTCACTGTAACAACCCGAAAAGGACCCGATTTTTCTAGTAAAAATATTTACTAACACTTTTCAGTAGAACTTAAGTTTTTAAAATAGGAATTTTTGTTCGGAGTCTTATTTTGAAATTCCGCGTTCGTATTTGGAATTTCTGAGAGATTTCATGAAAAGACCGTTTTTAGTCATCTTTGACTTTTCTTGACTTTTAAGTCGTCTTTGACTTTTCTTGACTTTTTAAAGTCGTCATTGACTTTTCTTGACTTTAAGTCGTCATAAACTTTTCTTGACTTTTAAGTCATCTTTGACTTTTCTCGACTTTTCAGTCAACTTTGACTTCCGTTGACTTTTTCCCGACTCGCCTCATAAGTTTGAAGACCGAAATTTTATTTAAAAAAATAATATTTTTGATTTATTTTTATTTAGATTTATTAAGATTTATCATAATTTAATATAATTATTTTGAATTTATTCGGAATTTAAAGAATAACGTTTACGGTTTTAACCGAACGTCATTTAACTATTCCCGACGCATCGTAATGCGCGCAACAAAATCGAAACTCGACTTTGGCATGAGTCACGCGCCCGTGTCATCGCTTTCCACTCACCATAAGATATTTTAATTGTTTTGAATAAACTAATCAAAATATCTAGATATTTATTAACTTTATCGATCAGTTAACGAAAATTACGCAAATGTTTACAAAAACTGACCCGATATCCCCATACCACACGGTTTTTTTCTTCCTCTCTTAGCCTTGATATTTATTTCTTTTCATTATAATAACATAATATCTTGATATTTAATTCAATTAACTTAATATCTAATTAATTACGGTAATATAATTATTATACCGGGTCAATTCCATAACAACAATTTCAAACCCAACTCACTATTTTGCTCTATAAACTCACGGCTCACACACTCATTCCTACTCACAAACAACTTTTCATTTTTTCAACAAATCAAATTAAGATCAAAATATCACTTTCTTTAATCGTTCTTGAGCGTTCTTCGCGTTCTTCATCCGTTCTTCATCGTTCTTGAGCAAAACCTTCATAAAACCTTC
Organism: Heliosperma pusillum; assembly: GCA_022085475.1. NCBI lineage: Eukaryota > Viridiplantae > Streptophyta > Magnoliopsida > Caryophyllales > Caryophyllaceae > Heliosperma > Heliosperma pusillum. The sequence goes on from JAIUZE010028001.1 coordinate 18,918, forward strand.
ATTTCTTAATTAAATCCGTCCTAACTTATATTTCTAGGAGCTCCTCTTCGCTCCCCATCTTCACGTACGGTTTATTTTCAATTCCGTCAAAATCGTTTTCAACACTTTAATTATGGAAAATCTATTTTTACTTCTAATAATGTTTTTCTTGTCATTTCTTATAGGGGAAGATTTTGAAGACAAGTTTGGTGACTCGTATATATTAGGGGAAGATTAGAAGGCGGGTTTCTTATTTTCTTGGTTCTTATTATTTTGGTGCTACTTGATTTTAGCTAAGCTAAGGTAACGATTCCGAGTTACTCGACGATATAATGTCACATAGCCTTAGTTGCTTAGGTTTTAGTTCATATTATGGTTACTAATGATTTTTAGTAGTAACATGTTAAGTAGTAGGATTTATATGTTGTATGGAAATTATAATATGTTAGTGTTCTAGACATGTTAGTATGATTTAATTATAGTCATGATTTTTGTATGATTGATGGTTGAATTGGATGTTTAAAAATGGTTGTTGTTAATTAAAATCATGTTAGAATCAATTTGTGTTGGTGGTGGTGTTGGCCGTGGAAGTGGCCGTGTAGGGTGGTTGGTGAACCGGACCAAACCAGCCGGTCCAGGCCGGTTCAGACCGGTCTGGGCTGGTCCAAGGTGGGTCCGGGTTTTGGTCTTTGGGTTGTGTCGATGTTTGATTGATTGGTTGTTGTTTTGACGGTTTTTAAATATGTTAAAGCATGCGGGAAATATTAGGAAACAGTTTTTAGTAAAATCGAATCAAAGGCCAAAACAGCCCAATTCTGTCCGTGGAGCCCAAAACAGGCCCATGTGGGTCCGGCCCAATTCAGCCCGTGGGTCCCACTTTGGGACTTGTGACGGTTTTTGAGTTATCGTCATTTTTATCGTGTTTTGTAATATTTAGCAAGTGGGAAATATTAATAAGTAAAATATTTAATTAAAAAGGTTTCATAAAATTATTATTTCTCACATGTTAGAAATTATAATACGAGATTAGTTTACGTTGAAATCATTTAAGTCAAGCGGGTTTTGGGTATAATATGATAATTCACATGTTAGAAGTAGTAATAAAATAACATGGAATGAATATGTTGATTTTATGTCTATGTGATAAAGACTCTGCTTCTAGCCGGTTTGATCCAACGGGTTTGGTCAAACTAAGATCTAGTCAGCCCCGATTGGACTGATGACCCGTCGCGGGACTCGGGTCGGGGATTTGTCTTCATGTATGGTTGTATTTAATTAATGAATTAGCCTTAATAGATATGAGGCGATATGATATATGATTTTATTGATATGCAATTAGTCACATGATAGGATGTTTTCATGTGACTGTTTAATTATATGGTTGGTGTCGTGTTGACTAAGTACCCATAGAGAATTACGATTATATGGCATGTTAAGTCGTATCTTGGCCATGTTTTAAAGGTAACCTCTGAGTTAAGATATTAGTTTGGTTCGGCCATTGTAATTCTAAAGGAGTATCTTGGACCATGACATTGATAGGTCCGTACTGTCTTTAACGAGTATATAGTTCATGGTTAATAGCTTTTGTGTCCCGGATTGGTGGGTTTATATCCAAGTCGGGGCATGGTTACCTAATCCGTTTTGGGGTTGGAGCCAGCGTAAGTACTAGCCATCTCTGCTTAGGGGGTCGCCTAGTAGAGTTTCTTGTGTACTTCTGGTCACGAGACGGGGAATGGAATAGATGTTGTTACTAGGTCTGATCAGTCTAGGACTAGGATGTTTTCCTACCTTGTGGTATAGCCTCGAGTTACAGAAGTCTTCTATTAACTGTACTAGGAA
>JAIUZE010028002.1:0-18537 GCA_022085475.1 Heliosperma pusillum
TGATTGGACACCGTCATTGTCTTGGTTCGTGAATGGATGATAATATGTTGGATTTACTGTGATCATCGCATGACTTGACTTGGTTTGTCGGTCGAGTCTCAATCTTATCAATCTTATACCGCTAACGGTGAGATGCAAGCCCTAGTGAGCGTATTCGGTTGCCTAAGAGTGTCTTCCCCGAGTCTTTGAATAACATGATGGTTTCGGATTTGATTTCCACATGATCTTATCATTATCTATCGAATTGCCTATCTATCCTTATCGTATCTCACATGTATATCTATATATGCATGATTTTACTTGTGTATTTCCTTATATGTACGTTTAATGTGATATGGCTGGGAAAACCCGGAGTTACTCCCCACTGACTGTGGCGTTCATGTTTTTCATGAATGAACAGGTTGCTTGCATGGATGGCTTTTTGGCTATGATATTTTGGGGTTCGGGTGTGAGCTAGCGGGCGTTGTCCCTGGAAGATTAACCTCTAGACGATTTTAGCTTATTTGCTAACCACTTGTTCTTTGTTAACATTTTGAGAGACTCCGTCTCTTTGTTATTTTCCGCACTTAGTTGTAATATTTTGACACTCCTCGCTTTATTTAACTTGCATGTATAAAAGTTTTTAAAAACTACCTATTTCCGCAATATAATTCACATGCTTGTTTGTTTATCATTTCCGCATTCGCGAGGGTTGTCACAATCCTAGTGAAAGTGAACGAATGTAATAGTTTTACACAACGAGGAGGTTATTGATCTCTATACTCTTAGACTTAGTTCTTTTTAAAACTAGTAACTACGTATGAGTATTCTTGCTTGAATTGTTTCCATTTTAGATTATTTCCGGCACATGAATGAGGCATGCAGCCAGTTTTTTTTTTGTAGAAGCATTCTTGTTCGTTTTGCATGCTTAATTACCTAGGGTGCATTGAAATTTTGGCAAGACCCCAGTTGCCTTGCAAGAGAGTATCTTATCTCATGGATACCTTGTTGTGAGTTAAAAGGGTGTAGAGTGTGCTAATACTTACTCGGGTTAGTAGTTTGAATAATTGTAAGCGACGCATATATAGCGTACTCCGCTTATCAAATAAGGGTCCGCCTCTTGCCTTACGTCAAATTTGAGCTTGGTTACTCGGAGACGAGAAAAAATTTCATGGCGGGATTTGATACGTGACTATTTGGTTGTGTTTTACCTCTCATTTCATTCTTTGTCACGTATCCTTTCCGCTCTTTTGAGCGGCTTTTGGCACTAATCTTCTTCTTTTAGTCCGTTTGGCCTTGATAACCTTTTGTGGGAGAAACAAAGTGAAATGAAGCGGAATTAATACATGTTGAAGCCGTTTGGATGGAGCAAGATTTTGGGTGCGAAGTTCGAACTTTGAAACGGTTTCCATATCACTTAATGACCCCTTGGACGACAGCCCAAGACACCTTGACCTCTAAGAAGGAGCAATGGAGCAAGTAAATTTGTCCCCAAACTCATCCCCAAAAAACAAGGACTAGCATGGGAGGAGGGAAGCAAAGACATCAAGCGTGGAAGCTGTCCCAGACACGTACCGGCCGGGAGGACAAACGACACTAAACTGAACCGGCCGGGACGATACCAGACCGACCGGGACGGTTCGTCTTTCCTTGTTTTTATCTCCGCTTCACTTCCTTTTTGCTTCGAGAACACTATAAATAGCCCCACTTTGTAATGTTTTGGGCACGAAACCCTAGATCTAGAATTCTTCAACATTTAGCACTAAACTTTCCTTAATCTCGTCGGTTTAAGCTTAATCTTTAGTATATTATTGTTTCAAGTTGGTTTTTAGTATTGAACTTGGGTTGTAATTCAAGACTGGTGACTCAGTCTTCATTATTAAATTAAAGCTCTCACCTTTATTTATCCTTTTAGTCAATTTCGTATATTGCTTTGCTTATAGCAAAGAGCCTTACAAAACCTCCTTAGTAATTCAGGATGCTACCATCTCGATTGCCCGAGGTAGTATATATCAAAACTCACATAAAGAAACAATACTTTATTAATTCCAATATTTTAAGCTCAAATTACATAACTGCAAACTAAATAGCATACCGTCTAGAACAACATTCCAAATGCTAACACGACGATAAAGTAAAGTAAGGTCTAAACTCAAATAGACTCAGCGGAAGCTATGACTCGATAGTAATCCCATCCTTATCCCAGCGCAGCTCTATGGATTACCAGCTGATCACCTGCTCACCATTCCCCAATGGATCACATTAGTTTTAGGAAAACATTCACGGGGTCATTAACAATGTATACCGACCAATGTATAAGACAAGCAATATAGAAAGAGAATCTGGAGGGCCACCGCAGCGGTTACTTCAGTAGACTCAGGTTACCATCCCTGCTCTACAAAAACAACCAATTGACCCTAGACCGCAGCCATAGGCGTCGAACTTCCATCTCACCGCAGTGAGACAACTCGGAAAATTAATGTGCACATCCCCCTCGTAGCGAGAGAACTACGAGAGGCGAACTCGGGGTGTGAAACCGTCTCCCAACAGCTCACCAACATAGTAACCATAGTAACAACCCAAACTCCAATCCCGAACTCCATCATCATCATCATCAATCAATCAAATAGCATAAACCATATATCTCATTATATCAGTTAGCATAATTGTACTGAGTAGGGAAACCCTACCTTATTCGCAAATTCCGCAGCAATCACAATCAATCAATCTAGAAGCCTCTTTTCTATGAATCCTCCCCCCTAAACATGGCATTCATATATATTAATTCTAACCCTTGTTTCCCTTTCACCCAAATCAATTATGGTTTCAATGTATTACATTTATTAATAACGAAATCGCATAATTGAATTACTTACCGAAGCAAACAACAAAGCAAGAAGCAATTCGATCCGGCTAGGAATGATTAAGGATGCTCTTGAAGGTTTGAGAGAGGTTATAGAGAGAATTAGGATTTTTTTATGAAAACGTAAACTGAAATTATGTTTTAACTTTCTTATTAATCTTTAATCAAACTGTCCGAGATATTCTCGGAGACCGGTGTACTCGGTCGAGTGCAAGATGCACTCGTTCGAGTACACCTCACTCGGTCGAGTGCTCAACTCACTCGGTCGAGTGCCCAAGAACATAATACTTTTCTACATACACACCAACCTTACTCGGCCGAGTACCTTCCACTCAGCCGAGTAGTAGTACCCCATCCACTCGGTCGAGTAAGCCTCGCTCGACCGAGTACCTAGTACTCAGAAATACGGAGTATTAAAGTCTTCCCTCCTTAAGAACTAACTTCATACTCAAAGTTCACAACTCATACTCCTACCGCAAACACAACACAAAATAACAACATTCATAACGAACCAAACAATATGACCTCTAGCCAAACTCCAACATTTCAAACACAAGGACTGTACCAATCACATATCAACTCGGAACAAACCAACACCAAGTCTCCATCAGACACACTAAGACCAATAATAAAGTAAAAGTCTTACTGAACTAATACAAACTATTACATTCCTCACTCCTTAAGAAGAAACTTTGTCCCCGAAGTTCACACCCTCATTACCAACAAAGAAACCAGCAGTCAACCAAGAAATAGCACCATCACATAAAAATTTCTCCACAAGACATTCGGACTAACACTTACCAACACTTTTCCTTTAATGATACCAAAACACCCACATCACTTATCTCCTTTAGCACAACACCCATATCACCCATCTCGTTTTGCCTCATACTCAACATTAATAAATCCAAACTTGTCGCCATTCCTTATGCTAACATGCGATGCTATAATTCTACCTCCCTTACACTAAAATTCGTCCTCGAAGTTTGCCCACACTTAAACCATTAACATTATTACTATCATCCATGCTCCCATACCAATAGTTCTATACCTTCACGTAACTACAACTGATCATCACTATATAACCAACACCACAACTCAACATCCATGCCTATAATAACACCTCAATAGCATAATTAATCGCAATTTACTTAACTCAACAACAAATCACCATTCCTCCTAAATATTCTACACAATAAAGCTAACTGCTATAAGGCAATTTGCTCTTCTCAAAACGATGATGCGCCCTCTAAGCCAATTCCTCATTAAACTCTTACCTATTTCCTTTATTGTCATCATTCTATCTCACTGAAAATCGCTTAACACTCTAACACCACGCCACCAAATATACCAGAATCCCAAACACCATTCATTTCTCACCTCACCAAGAATCCACTCGAACATGATACACTATAACACTAAATCCCTATAACAACCTCAAAATGGTAACGAATCAATTACAACCTCAAGCACGCCATACTCAAATCTCACGACTTCTCATACCCACAAAGTCTAAACATCCAAATCCACACGCAAAATTTTCCCCCAACAACCAAGCCTCTTGACCAAAATCTAAAGAACAAAGAACCCCAACTATCACGATTAATAAATATGTACCGATTAGACTCTACTCTTAAACCTGGGAGCAAAGGCTAACGGAACGATAACAATGAAAATACGACATTTATTCATATACTCCACACAAAAATGACCCAAGCTCTCAGAATTTAAAACTCTGACTTACTTATAGACTCACATAACCACATAACCGTCATAACATACCACTATCTGAATGACGCTATTACGCAAAACAATAGAATATACGAACCATGCTAAAGATGTCCTAACTCAACAGACACATGATACCAATACCACATCTTAAATTACCGACTAACTACACGAGTAACGGAAATTTATTAACCAAAATAATTTTAGGGATTTTCTATCGTGTACCCCTGTGTTTTCTCGAATTCTAACATATACACTCGATTTTTAAAAAACATCTGATATACCCCTGAACTCCTATATTAGTTTCTAAGATACCCCAATTATCCAAATTTGAGTTTTTGAATGGTTACTTAATGTCTGTTAAATTGTATATTGATGAGTAAATAAGGGTTTTATTGACGATTACAAGTGTTTTTGACAAATAAGCAACTAAAACCGTCAAAATATAATATTTAGAATTGTAAAATTTTAGCATTTAGGGTATTTGTAGAACAATTTATTGAGTTTAGGGGTATCCTGTGTGATTTTGAAAAACCGAGGGTATATCGTGGAATCTGAAAAAACACAGGGGTACATCATATAAAAACCCATAATTTTAATAAGGAATATAGACCCACATCTATCCCATACCAATATCAGTCATCATTCTCCTTGCTAACATGAAGACAACCCCAAAGTCATTACCCTTAAAACTTCATCTTCACCCAACTATATCCCACTATCTGAATGACGCTATTACGCAAAACAATAGAGTATACCAACCATGCTAAAGATGTCCTAACTCGACAGACACATGATACCAATACCACATCTTAAATTACCGACTAACTACACGAGTAACGGACATTTATTAGCCAAAATATTCTTAATAAGGAATCTAGACCCACATCAATCCCATACCAATATCACTCATCATTCTCCTTGCTAACATGAAGACAACCCCAAAGCCATTACCCTTAAAACTTCCTTTTCACCTAACTATATCATTCATTCAACTAAAACTATAATCTCCTCACATCTTTCTCAACTCAAACCACGACTAGTCTTCCTTTATCAACGCATTTCTCCCTGCAAAACGACCCACAATGTACTAAAACCAATATCTTAAGATAGCTACCAAATATAATCACAATAAGCTCTCACCTTCCCTTTTGAAACTCAATAGCTCTCGTTCTTTCTTTAGTCCTACATCCTCATGAAAGATTTAACTAACGACTAACAACTCTATCTAAATATTCATTCATAATTTCTCATTTAAATCTCTTGTCTCCCATTACATCAACCAAACACTTCAAACCGCCAAATTCTATAATAACGATACTCTAACAATACACCACCAAATACACCTACATCTCGCAGAAGCCACTACCTTGAGTACTTCCAAAGCCATAAATGCTTCCACCAAACATTCCACAACATTCTCTTCGATTACTAACCACCAATTGCCCACAAACAATTTTTCGCCAATATATATCATATTCTTTACCACAAAATCACTCCTCTTCTCATTCGAAACTACTACCACCTTCCCCTTATTATTTCTTACCAATTCCCTATTTGTACTTATTCCAATTAACACCAATCATAATAACTCGTTATCTCAAAGATTCGCGTTCACTATCTAGTCCCCCAATAACGTGTCTACCTTCTTGTTACCTCAAGATTCCAAACTCAACAATAAGTCGCCACAATCTCCTAATCATATGTAATAATAATTTCTCTTATCACACTATTTTCCTCAATTCGCTACTAATTCGCCCAACCAAATAATGAAACTCATCATATATTATTATTATCTATCCTTAGCATACCTCAAACTAAATGATGCTTACATCATATCATACTTTCCATAATATTTCATCTCCACAATTATCTTTTAGTTATCCTGATTTCCACCAAAACAATAACATCTAAATCCTATTTACACATCAAGCGGACTAAGCTCTTTAGGTACCATCATCATTACATTCTTCTATATCGATCATCATAACACATATCCCTAATCAACTCAAACATCCCCATTTTCCTCTATGTCTTAAACATATTCTCCTTTATAACCATTCATATCTCTCTTCTCAACCGTCAATTCATACATTATCATTCTCTTATTATCATTTGATCATATAAACACACATGCCTGATGCGTGCATAATTTATACATTTATTTCACCCTTTTTGCACGCATTTCTATGCCATTTTGAGTAGCGAAAGCTACTATTCTACTTTGTTTCGGATACTTTGGGTATTTCTTTGTTTCGTACAGGTTATTGACCCGTAAGGAGCCAAAACAAGTCGAATCTTGTCTTTGTGTTGCAGTCCGGATACGAGTGCAGTCGTACTTGGGAACTGTCACCTTGGGACGCTCGGGAACGGAAGAAGACGCATTGAATTAGAGTGAAATTGGCGTGCTGATCTGGAAAGTAGTCGATCGACTATTCACTTCAGTCGATCGACAGGTTTTGGAAATTAGTCGATCGACTACCATTTTGGTAGATCGACTAATTTGAAGTAGAGGCAGCAAATATCTTGACTTTAGTCGATCGACTGCAAATTGTGCAGTCGATCGACTGCTTTAGATTTAGCCGAAAATTTGATTTTCTGAGTCGGCCCATTAGTTTTCGTAGTTACAGAATTTAGTATTTAAGCTTGGGAAGACAGGCTAATTAGGTCATCTCTTTTACACTGTAAAACTTTCTACGTTTCTTTTAGCAACTTTAGATCTAGTACATGGAATTGATCTTTCTTCCTCCTTTTGGTATTGAATCTTCTTTTATATTAATTCTTTTCTCTTATTCTCGTTCTTTGTTATTTACTCTCGCTCATTAATTTCTTTGTCTATTAATTGTTGTCTTTAGCCATGTTTAATTCAATTCTTATTGTTGTACTTAATCTCATTAGATACAACATGAGTAGTTAATTCTTCTATGCTAGGATTTAGGGGAACCACGGTTATGTGACGGTATAATTATTAGATTAATAGTTAGTCATAACTATTGGTTTGTATTGTTAATTGTTGCTTTAATTGTTAGTAAATTGGTTAAATGCATTTGACCGATCTATTACTTTGTTAAACCTTGACCTAGATCGTAAGATATGGAAAGGGTAAGACTTGCAGGGAACAATAGAATGCCATAATTAGAGCGAAAGCTAAATTATTAATTCTAGGGTGAATAGTAGACCGGAATGAACTATCCATTACTGATAGGATATATCGCACACCTATGCAAAGATAAATTTCCCTAAACACAAATAAATGTAGTACGAGGGGTCGAACACAAGGAGACGGGAATTTCGTTATGAAATGCTATAAATGGACTACTATCAAAGTCGGTTTAACGGTTTGGTTTGGTTTGATGTTTAGCTAACTATGATGCAAATCAAATAATATTAAAAGAGTCTAGGGGAGTCGGGTCACTCATGCAAATACGTAAATGCTCATGTTAAACATAGGAATTCTTAATATTGTTAATTGTTTAGGCTAAAGACACCTATCTCTCGATATTAGTGTCAACCTTAGGTCGAGTCCTAGAGAACTTTCGTTATAACTAGAGTCGCCCTACTACACATGCTTAGTCTAATCCGATTCCGTGCCTCTCGACTTGTAGAATGAATTAACAAATTTAATCAATGCAATTAGACAAATAACAAAGATTAACAAAATAATACAAGCATGTGATAGAAACAATTTACCAATATTAGTTCATCCTTATTTTAACATTTACAACTTACTAATTATGCATGGCTTCCTTAATCCCTAGACAAATGAAACTACTCACTCATGTTGATGTTTAAACTAATAGTATTTGATATAATAAGCATGATGAATATAAACTTATAAAGGAAAACAACTTGTTAATAAAATGTGCTACACTAAGTGAATGAAACTAACAATTCTAATGTAGAAAACAATGAAACTTAGATTAACTAAATGATTTGTAAGGTAAATGACGAAAATGAATACTAACATAAAACTAGAATTAGGATTACCGCAATAGAGAAATATAACTCGGAAATGAAGAACAAATAACTCAAATGCTTGAATGGAAAGATTGCAATACAACTTCAAAATGTAACCAAATGTTGACAATGTAATAACTAAATGTTTAACTAGATATAAAACTAAGAGAAACTTGTGCTTAAACTAAGGAAAATGTAATGAAAAGATATGAGTAAGGATGTGAAAGATGTGTGTAAGATATGAAAAGATGTGATAAAAAGATCCCCCTAAGTGTCGAAGTCCCTCTCCTTTATATAGGGAGAGGGACTTGAAACGTAAGATTTCACAGAACCCAAACCCCGATCGGGGAATGGGAACCCCGATCGGGGTTTCCTTAATCCGGGTTTTTTTGCTTAAATGCTCCTTTTAATGCTTAAGGAATCCTAAGCTATGTCTTTAAGCACCTTAATTCTCCGGTTAATTGCATAGTTTAGGGATTACTTGAGCATCCAAAGGAGCATCCTATGCTTGAGTTGTGGGCTCCTTGCTTTGTGCTTCATTTTTAGTTTTTCATTTTCATTTCAATCCATTTCACAAATCTTCATGCTTGGCTTGTCATTCTCCTTTCATGGTCCATTTTGCTTCCATTAGCTTGTTGGACTTTGGTGCTTGCTAATTGTGTTAGGAAAAAGCCTCTAAATGCTTAGATTCCTACAAAACATAGCAAAAACGAGCAATGCACCTCGAACACGTAATTAGCTCACAAATGGACTAAGCAAAGTAAAATAATCATGTAAAATCGAGCTAAATTAGGGAGTAAAATCATATAAAACTAGACATATCAAACTCCCCGAAGCTAAACCCTTGCTTGTCCTCAAGTAAGCACATAAGACCAAGACAAGAGAGGAAAACAACGAAGTCCCCACAATTGTAACATTCAATTTTAAACTATCAAGCATAATGACTCAAATCCCGAAACAACATGGGCATAAGGATAATGCATAAACACGGATGAGATTTACATGGCGGTGTAGCATGAAAGACTTCAATTGAACTTTTCGGCTCTTGCATGATCTTTTGACTTATGAACTCTTACGATACACTCAAACTCATTTTATTGTGAAAGGATTTTTGTGAGTAGCACTCACCTATCTTCGACTCATGAGAGTGTGCCCGCAATCTAATATGGTAAAAATTTCAATACTACAAGACAAAAACATTCAAATGCAAGCATGAAAAGGAAGCCATAGTGCAGCATAATGATAGGGGTATCTACTGTTTTTGAGTAACTGAAACAACAACAAATGAGTCTGACATTTGCAGTAACAAATAATGAGAATAAGCTTGTTTTTGTGGGATGATTTTCTATGGTTTGACACATACAACAAGTAAAGAAAGGGATAAGCAAAGCAATCTAGCAAATGACCACAGCCTAGCACATGTACATTTGAAAGACAACTAAGAACAACAAGGATCATTCAACCACAGCTTAGCACAGGAAGAATAATACTTGCCAACAGGTGACTAATCAACACTCACAGCCAAGCACAGAGATGTCATTAGGCCCGACTTAAATAACTAAGCAATGCACAAGTTATTAAGATTTAAATTTGAGAGAAATCTCATCTTTTTCATTCAACATAATCTGCCTTCATACATAGGAGAATGGCTCTTTATATAGAGCATTACAAAGTTCAACTACTCAACCCTAAGAAGCCATCTAGCCCTTGATCTCAACTACTTTAATCTAAGGGTGAAATTCAAAAGAGAAATAGGACAAATACAATGAGATCTGACTTTCCACTAATAAGGACAATATGAAGCTGTTACAGTGTCTTCTTGTATGGCCCAAAGCTGCTCCTTGCAGCAGAGAACAGAAAAGAGGAGACAATAGATAGGCAAAGGACAAGTTGTCACTTTCATTGTGTTTCTTCAAAAGTAAACTGCTTTTCCTCATTTCAAAAAGGTCTTCTTTTGCTGGAAAATGATGCACACATGCTTAGGATCACTTAGGGACAAATGTACATCCTTGGACGTGCCATTTAAGCCAAGTAAAATGGATAGGAAGGCCCTTGATGCAAACAAATGCAAAACAGACAACTGCACAACATATTGGATTCTGGCCTGACTTGCAGCTCGAATATCTCATGCCTTAGGAAGAATTAGAACTCCCAATATATCTCATTTTAAAGCTAGAGATGTTAGCTTTCATGTAAAAAAAGAAGCAACCTCAAATGATGTATGGAACTCTAGATATAGAGGTTTGAATACTAGCAGGTCACTTGACAACTGTGCAGCAGCATTCCAGAATCCAGGGGCATCTTGTAGATGCTCTCATTGTCTGCACAGATAGAATTAGGAGACCCATGAGTAGCCAAATTGAAGCTATATGAGTTAGCTTCCTTCTCCATTTAGAATCATGCAAAAACAGTTTCTGGAACTTCAGTTATAGACCTTTAAGTAAGTACAGGTCAGAAGTGAATGCTCATCAGTCTTCTTGTGCAGCAGCAGGAACTTTGGAAACTCATATCTCCCAGCTCAGATGGATTAAAAATTCCCATGCTGATTCAAATGAAAGCTAAAGGTGTTAGCTTTCACCTCAAAAAGGAATCAACTAAAAATATCCATCCAATATTGAGTTATTCAGATTTTAGTGATGACAGGTCATTTCTGAAAGACTGAGCAGCACTTCTGCATGACAGAGTTTGAAGCTATCTTGTGAAAGATCTACTAGTTTAATGTTGTTGATTCCAAAGCCATATGAAAGATGATTTCCTCAATAATTGATACATCTAAAGAACATAAATTTCCACCATGTAAAACTTAAGATATGAGCAGTTGAAGTTGGCCCAGTTATGAAAGTATTGGGACTGTTCTGAATTGTTTAGCATGGTGAGCATGAATAAGCCTTATCTTGCAGTTGCCATAACTTCTGCCTCAGGATGAATTGGAGAGCCATTCAGGTATCAAATAAAAGCTAAAGGAGTTAGCTTTACTATCGGAAAGGAATCAGCCTCATACAGTTAATAAATCTTGAGTTATTCAAACTTTAGTGCTGACAGGTCATTTCAGAAAACTGAATTGCATTCATGTGTGACAGTCTTTGAAGCTCGATTGTGACAAACGTACTGGATGAAAATTGTTGCTTCCACATCCATATAAAAGAAGACATTTCCAAGATTCTAAAAATATAAGGAACCCAAATTGTAAGTAAGTAGAACTCCAGATATAAGCATTTAAAGTTGTCCAAAATCTGCTGAGATTCAAGGAACATTTCAGGTTTCCTGAACTTGAATACTTGGCTTGTTTTCTTGAATTTAGTTTTGTTTCCTTTTGAATTGCACCCAATTATGTCTTTGCTTTGCATAGTCACATGGGATGTTCTTTTTGTATGTAAAATGAAAGACCCTTACCCCTAGCTCCTGCTACACATAGGTAAGAAGAAGGTTAATAAGAAATGGGTAAGAAAGGGGAACAAATGAATTATGGTATGTGGAGCTAAGTCAATCTAGCAACAACCATATGTAAGTATGCTCAATCCCAAAACTATCCCAAAATTTTCAACACAATTCTTAAGAAAAACTCTCCAAAATATGTAAATAAAATATGAGAGTTTCTTAAATCATCTTTTTCTTCTTTTTTTTTCATCATTTTTCTTTTTTTTTTTATTTCTTCATGCCAAAGCATTAAGACCAAGCTCACCATGATTTTTCAAAATACAACAAATCCTAAATGAGCACCCAAACACAAATTAATCAAAGCTACTAGCTCAACAAGGTAGGCAATTTTTTGTATGTAGCTAAGGATGAATTTTTTTGTGAATGGGTTCAAAAAGGCAAATTTATCATGTGGATGGCTCCAAAATGCTAACAAATGAATGCATGCTTATAAAGAAATGAAATTAAAAGCATACTTGTGCGTAATTGATGTAGCACAAACCATAAGGAGACCTACACTCACCTAAGAGAGACCGGATATGGATGCATCGGTCTAAGGAGGCTCTACCTTACCAATTTGTGGCTTGCCAAAAGTCAAGATCAAGCTTATTAGGTTCAATTTCAATCTTCTACCTACTATTTCAAGACATCCCCATGAATGCAATTATCCCGTCAAATAATAGAGAATCATTAGCTATTAAGCTAAAATTGGGATATACAAATGGGTACAACTATGTAAACCATGACCAAAGTAGGCAAGCAAAGCATATGAAGCACAAATTTTCAAAGTTTCACAAATTTTCTAACTAAATGCAATTCCTAACTAAAATGTGAATGCAATCCCCCCCCCCCAAGCTAAACACAACATTGTCCTTAATGCGCCAACATGCAAAAACACCCAAGCTAACCGTAAAAACGGTTCAAAGCACAAAACAAGGAAGACAAGAGGTTAATATTTAATGGGGAGTGGGAAAAATACAACTAAAGTGCAAAGCAAAAATTACTTACTAGACTAGCTAGCCTCCCCCAAGCTAGTATGTATAAGGGGGATACCTTCATGCATCAATCAAGTAAAGGGCCAAAAGTTGAACCCTTCCTACCCTTCTTCTTACCACGACCACCTCCTGAAGTATCACCACTACCACTAGGCTCAGCACTTTGAAGAGGAGTAACATATTCACAAATATTTTGCCCACTTCCAAGCCCCTCTCCATAGCTACTATAGCCACCATCATAATCACCACCATAGCCTCCTTGAAATGCTTCAACTCCATAATCCGAACCACAAAAATCCGAACCGGTAGCATAGTGAGTAGAAGTACCTGCATCATGGTTAGGAGGAGGGAATCCATCCGAGGGATAATGATAAAAAGATGGATGCGGTCCCTCGGGTCGAATCACCCCTTGCCTAGCAAAGTGATCATAAATAGGATACAATGCAAGCCTTTGATCATTACGAATAGCAATAATACTAAGACTAAGGTCACGCATCATATCTGTCACACCAACGCTATATGTGGAATGACGTGTTTGAGTTGGTCGAACTCGTGCACGACGATCAACGGTGGTAGCTCGCTCACCTCTAAGTGGCAAATGGTAAGTGGGTCGAATAAAAGGGCAATTCTCACGTCGGAGTTTGGTATGGACCAAAGGTTGAAGCTCTCTCGTCTCTCCCGGTAGTGTAATAGAATCTTGATTACCAATCCTCCAAATCATATCCGGGTGAGAGCTCCGAAACCAATTACAAGATAGGAAATAGTCATAATCAAGTCCATCCCCCTTTTCCCGACTCTCCAAAGGAATCAAATCGGTGGTATCTTGGTTGAAACGGCAAACACTATGGGCAATTATAGTAACCAACCCACCCCAAACAATGGACCTATTTTTTGTATTACATTGTTTGGTCAAGTGGCTAGCAAATGTGTAAGGAATATTCATTTCCCACTCGGCATCACCGTTTACATTAAGAAAGGCACCTAAAATTTTGATCTCGATACTCCTCACCGAGTAAGGCTCATTCCTCCCAAAGAAAGTCCATCCCATAAATCGTTGCCAAATGCGAATTTCGGGGTAATGGATGTATTGGTGAGGGGTATGGTCCCAACCAGCGAATGGGTAGTGAGAAATGGATGCCCAAGTCAATTCGGGTAGGTAATCTTTGGGTGATTCGGTACGCAATCCCTCACATCGCAAAGCAAAAATCTTGGCAAAGTCCGACAAATCCATACGATAAGCATTATTAAACAATCAGAATGATACAAAATGGACAAACCCTTCACGTTTTAATTTATGAAACTCGAAAGAACTCAAAAACTCAAGTGTGAGTTCGGGAAAGGTTAGATAATCCATTTTGTAACAAGCTATCATACCAAGATTTTTAAATAAAGCCTTAACTTGTTTATCAATTCCGATTCTTTTCAAAGAAGCGTGATTGATAAACTTGGTTGCTTTCATACCTTTGGAGCGTAGGAGGACCCAATTATCCCATTGTTTTTTATCACTGATGACCACTCGGGGATAATCAACGTCATGCCATTCCGGTACATCGGGCATTTCAACATCTTCTGCAGCTCGGGAGGATTCCGCACCACCTCTTCTTCTCTTTGGAGCACCTTGGGTAGGAGCTTTTCTAGGTGCCATTCGTCAGAAATTTTAAAACGAAATTTTAAGAGAAAATTTTAAGACGAAATTTCATTTTAAGGCTACTAAAATCCATCCAAATAACAATAATAGAACAAATTAGTAAGCTAATTCATCCTACAAACATCAATAGAGCACAAGACAATCAATTTTTAGCATAATGAAGCACAAAATCAATTTCCCCCAATTTGAGTTAGGGTTTGATAAACTTAATTAAATCGATTGAAATGGATGAAATAAGATATAAATAAAGGCAAAACTTACTTGATGATGGTGATGAGTGAATGATTCTTGCAAAGTAATGAAGGAATTTATGTTTCTTTTGAGTTGAAGTGAGAAAATGAAGAAAATAGAGTGAGGAAGATACCGTCGGGTTGGAATAAGGGGATAACTGGGATTTCGTTTGCTTATAAAACAGACGAAAAAAACAGACGCGTAGAAACCTGAAACCCCGATCGGGGCCTGGGAACCCCGATCGGGGTTTGGCCCCTGTAAGTTTCTGACAATTTTTCCGTGTTTTGAAGTATTAATTCCCCGAACGGACTTACGTGCTTGGGGATGCGTGAATTTCCCCATCGACTCTTTATATCTTCTTTTTTCTCCTAAAAAAAAAACAAAAAGAAACATCGTCAAGTCTAGTTAAGTCTAAAAAAAACGAGAAATTACGGAAATAAGAAAATAAAGAAAATAAAATGAAAGCAAACAAAAGGTTGGGTTGCCTCCCAAGAAGCGCTGGTTTAACGTCCCGCACGACGTATGAAGTTTGAGTCGGTTCAAGTGTCCATGCGAACTCCCTCGACTACCCCAACGATCGCATTCTCATGGTAGACCTTCAAACGATGGCCATTGACTTTGAATTTTTCGCCATTAGTGGTCATCACTTCAACGGAACCAAACTTGTTGACATTTGTGACGGTATATGGTCCGGACCACCGCGATCGCAATTTTCCCGGAAATAGCTTGAGTCGGGAATTAAAAAGCAACACCTTATCACTGATTTGAAACTCCTTCTTCAAATTCCTCTTATCATGCCATCTCTTTGTTTTCTCCTTGTAAAGACGGGAGCTCTCATAAGCTTGTAAACGGAACTCATCAAGTGCATTCAATTGTAACATCCGATTTTCACCACTCAACTTGGAATCCATGTTGAGCTCCTTGATTGCCCAATAAGCTTTATGTTCCATCTCAACGGGGAGATGGCACACCTTTCCATAGACCAACCTATACGGTGAAGTACCAATAGGTGTCTTATATGCGATCCGGTAGTCCCACAAGGTATCATCAAGCTTCATGCTCCAATCCTTTCGTGACTTGGCAACAACTTTCTCGAGTATGGACTTGAGCTCACGGTTAGAAACCTCCACTTGGCCACTAGTTTGTGGATGATAACCCAAGCCTCTTCTATTATAGACCCCATAATTCTCCAATAAGGTATCAAGTTGTTTCTCACCAAAGTGAGTACCACGGTCACTAATGACTGCTCTTTGGACCCCAAACCTCGGAAATATGATCTTCTTGAATAAGTTAACCACGGCACGAGCATCGTTTGTTGGAGTAGCTATTGCCTCAACCCATTTAGAGACATAATCAACGGCAACCAAAATATACCGATTCCTTTTTGAGGAAGGAAACGGTCCTTGATAATCAATCCCCCAAACATCGAATACCTCCACTTCCAAGATACCATTTAAAGGCATCTCATGCCTCCTCGATATAGAACCCGTTCTTTGGCAAGCATCGCAAGCCGTAACGAAAGCTTTGGCATCTTGGAACATAGTTGGCCAATAGAAACCGGATTGAAACTGAAAGTCCATAGACCTTAATTAGACTCCTCTAATTAGTTGCTAAATTACTTGTTAATTTAGTATTTAATGATCTATGTAACATGCATGCAAATATAAAGACATTATTATAAAAGAAGAAATTTCCTCACATTGATATGGAAAAAATGGGCACAACAAGAACTCCTTCTTGTTGTTCTTGAGCTAAAATATGGATGAACAAAGAATCTCCAAAGTAGAAGACCTCCTTCAAGTTGCACCAAGATGAACCCAAATAATCTACCCTTATTATTAACTAGATAATAAGATAGATATTATACTACTAATATTAGAATATATTACTACACTAGTAATACTTAGGAAATATTAGTATATGAGAGTTTTTAGTGAGAGGAAGAATTTTAGAGAGAAGTGTAAAAATTGCACAAAATGAAGTAGTGAAAAATGAACAACAATTGATAATTTTAAAGCCAATTTGGCCGGACCATATTTGTCCAAAAAGGACTCTTATTTTGTTCAATTTGATCACATGCATTAGAGTGGAGTGTTGTAGTATAAGTGATGATTGTATTCTACTTGTTATGTCACTTTCAATTAGTAACTAAAGAGTGTAAACAAGAACAACAATCATCACCAAGTAACTAGCAACAAAACCGGCCATTATGGTCTAGTTTGATCCATTTTGATTTATGATATTTGTCTCACAAATACTTATTGATCATATGGTTAATTATCTTGTATAATTAAGTGTTAATTTGATCATATAACAATTATATGACTCAATTAAATAAATAATATGTACTTAACATTTTAAGTAATATTTTACCATTATATCAATATATAATGGGTCCCACAATGCGTAGTTAATTTATTTTACAACTCCTTGTAAATATAATTAACTAATTACCTCTATCTCAAAACCTCAACTAATTTAGTAATTTAACGATTAATTACTAAGTTAAATCTTATTTAATCGTATTAAAATAAGATATAAATTTATTAGTCAATTATCGCATACTTGAAAAAATAAGTTTTCGCATTCTGACGGTTTCTTAACTCAATTTTTCTAACAAAAACTTCTCGTACATATCGAATATATGTAATGTACTAATTAACCTGTATGTTATACAAATAATGTTACATTTGGATTTCTCGTTTAGGTGTGACCGAAAGGGATCAGTTGATCACCGCCGTCAAACGACAATAACGTCAAACTCTAGTCAGCCAACCGTTATTGATTTACGTTAATCAACTGACTAATCATATATATATAGTCAATAAATATCCCAATTATATTCCTTAATAAGATCTATTATGTGGCGCACTATTGTGGAGGACACCTACTCCAACAATCTCCCACTTGTCTGACACAAGTGTGCGTCACCGATTCTCTTGTCTCTTTATTACATCTCTCACTCAACGCAAGGTGTCTTTCAGGTCGCACTTGCGATTGACAATATCTAGAGTGGTTTTCTCGATAGGGAGGGTAACTGTCTGACCGAAAAATCTACCATAGATCTCTTTCCGAGCGTGGCCACGCATTTACAGTAACTACTCCTTGAGTGGCCTGAAGATGTTTTTACCCAACGTGGGTGGACAATTCCTGTTGATCCATCTACTCTGTATGATGCAGATCACCATGATCCAGAAGAAGTCCATCGGCCTCCTTTTACGGCACGACCTAGAACATCAACCAAAACCAATCGGAAACTGCACCGACTCAGATAGACGGTCGCCAGTCAAAAGAATCGACTTATAGGAATAAGATAGAAGACCCTGCCACGACCAGGCATCAACTAATTGATTTAAGGGTCTCTACAATGTCACTGTCCGACAGAGTGTCATACAGTCTGTCTATGTAAACGACCAGTCATCTCCATGACCCCATGGTGCTGAACCAACCATCGATCGACTTACAATCTAGTCATTTCGAGACGTCACCTCATTTGAGTGACTAGGGACAAAATACTAAGTTTGTCCTATTCACTTGAATAGGGTCCAACAATCTATTCGGATAAACAAAGTATTAAATTTAGTCAAACTAAATAAAAAAGTTTAAAATAAAACTCGAACAATGAATGCCATTATCATATATGAAATAATTAATACAACATTCAATTATTACATATTACATAATCTAAAGGAATTATGGCACACGTCTCAATCCCATTG
>JAIUZE010028003.1:0-16735 GCA_022085475.1 Heliosperma pusillum
TACATTGACGAGCTAGCGAGCGAAGTATTACCTTGGACCTATATTCGGTTCTTAGGATTGTATATTATTATACACTCTTTTATTTCTGTATTGATACGGGAGATATGTCTCCCGTTTCAGATACTTTTTATGTATAATATTATTTCCTTTTTTATGAACCTTTTTCTTTAAGACACCTTCGTTATGATGAATATATTTAATGATAGGTTCCGGTTTTAAAATTTACCGATTTTCACTAAAGTGAACCTATTAGAAACGTATTCTCATCTTTTATTTATTTAAATTACTTGTTTTATCTTTCCGCAAATTTGAGGGTGTCACACCCAATCCGGGGATTGAATGACCGGAGCCGAAATAAGAGCTTCCTTTATCCTAGCAAATGCCTCAACACACTCATTAGTAAAATGGAAAGGGGTATCCTTGAGGAGAAGTTGTGTAAGTGGTTTAGCAATTTTGGAGAAGTCCTTGATGAACCGGCGATAAAAGCCGGCATGACCAAGGAAGCTTCTCACCCCTTTGAGATTTGAAGGTGGGGGTAATTGCTCAATCACTTCCACCTTAGCTCTATCAACTTGGATACCCTTTTCCGAAATGAGATGACCAAGAACTACCCCTTCATTTACCATGAAGTGGCATTTCTCCCAATTCAAAACAAGACTCACTTCTTCACATTTTTGCAACACCAATGACAAATTATGCAAGCACAAATCAAAATCTTTCTCATACACACTAAAATCATCCATATAAACTTCCATGATAGATTCAATGTAATCGGAAAAATTACTCATCATGCATCGTTGAAATGTAGCCGGGGCATTGCAAAGGCCGAAGGGCATTCTCCTATAGGCAAAAGTGCCATAAGGGCATGTGAATGTGGTCTTAGATTGGTCAATCGGGTCAATTGGGATTTGGAAAAATCCCGAGTATCCATCTAAATAGCAAAAATACTTGTTTGAGGCAAGTCTTTCTAAGAGTTGATCAATGAAGGGAAGGGGGAAATGATCCTTTCTTGTTGAGGCATTCAACCTCCTATAGTCTATGCACATTCTCCATCCCGTCACTAACCTAGTGGGCACTAGTTCATCTTTATCATTCTTCACTACCGTGGTGCCACCTTTCTTTGGCACCACTTGCACGGGGCTAACCCAATCGGAGTAAGAGATTGGGTAGATGATCTCGGCATCAAGTAGCTTCATGACTTCACCTTTGACAACCTCTTTCAATGTGGGGTTTAGTCTTCTTTGGGGTTGCCTTCTTGGCTCATGGTCATCTTGCATATGAATTCTATGCATACACAATTCGGGGCTAACCCCCTTCAAGTCATCCAAGCTATAACCAATAGCTTTTTCATGTTTTCTCAACACACACAACAATGCATTCAATTGATCATCACCAAGGTTAGCATTTAGAATCACCGGTTTATACTTCGAATCATCAAGATAAGCATATAATAAGTTAGAAGGAAGGGGTTTGGATGATAGACTCAAGTAAGTCGAACTCAAACCCATGTAGCTCCTCCATGATATCCCTTGGCTCCAAAGTCAAGATAGCCTCCAAAGGGTCCCTCATAAAGAAGCTAGGTGTAACTTCTTCAATGAAGGCATCAATGATGTCAATGAAATAACATGCTTCTCCAAGATTTGGAGCTTTCATGGCATTTTGCAAGTTGAATGTAATTCTCTCATCTCCCACCTCAAGGGTTAGCCTCCCGTGTTTCACATCAATCACCGCTCCGGCGGTGTGCAAGAATGGCCTCCCGAGAATAATGGGGATTTGAGAATCCTCCGCCATATCAAGAACAATGAAGTCCACCGGGATGAAAAACTTCCCAATTCAAACCGGGACATCCTCCAACACACCCAAAGGTTGCTTTGTAGATCGGTCCGCCATTTGAAGTGTGATGTTTGTACATTTAAGTTCCCCCATGCCAAGCTTCTCACAAATAGAGTATGGCATCACACTCACACTAGCTCCCAAATGACACAAGCCCTTGTCAATGGTTAAGTTGCCTATGGTGCATGGGATGGAGAAACTACCCAGATCTTTCAATTTTGGAGAGGTTGGGTTTTGTAAAAATGCACTACATTCCCCGGTGAATGCCACGGTTTCAACTCCACTCAATGACTTCTTCCTTGTAAGGATGTCCTTCATAAATTTTGCATAGGCGGGGATTTGAGTGATGAGGTCGGTGAAAGGAATGGAGACCTCCAAGTTCTTGACAATTTCCATGAACTTGCCTAATTGCTTGTCAAGTTTCGTTTTGGCTTGTCTAGAAGGAAAAGGTAGCCTTATCACAATAGGCTCCTCCACCTTCTTGTTCGTTGTTATCACATCATCATTCTTTTCGACAACAACTTGCTCACTTGAAGAGTACTCTTCCTCCTTGTCATCCAATTCAACAACCTCATTTTCAATTGGCCCATCTTCTTCCACTTTGTCTCCCTCACCATTATCATCTTCAATTGGCATTCTTGGTCCCTCATAACTCTTTCCACACCTCAAATGTATAGCATTGGCGGTTTCATTTCTAGGTGGGTTACCTTGAGGAGGTAATTGACCTTTTCCCCTAGAGGAACTCCCCGAGGCTATTTGGGTCACTTGAGTTTCAAGCATTTTATTGTGGGCAAGGATGTTATTGATGATAATATCTTTGGCTTGGTTATCGTTTTGCAATTGGAGAATCGCTTTGTGAATGTCCAAGTTTGGATCCCCAACTTGTGGTTGCATGGGAGGTTGATTTTGTGGTGGTGGGTTGTATTGATTTTGGTTGTATTGTGGTTGATTGTAGGAAGGTTGGTTTTGATTGTATTGTTGTCTTTGAAAGTTTTGTTGATTGTTTCTCATGGGTGGGGCAACATATGGTTGTGGTTGGGGGTTTTGAACATTTTGGCTTTTGTATGAGAGATTTGGGTGGTTCTTTGTGTTCTCATTGTAGAAGTTGGAGTAGGGGGTTCCTTGCCTATAAGATTGAAAGGCATTCACTTGCTCCACGGATCCTCTACATTCTTGAGGATCATGCCCAAATGTTCCACAACATTCACAAACCCCTTGAGGTAAGCTTGGTGCCATCACCATAGCATTCGCTTGTTGCATAGGAGGTTGAGTTAATGAGCTTTGAGCTTGTTGAAATAGAGCCGTTTGTTGGTCCATTTTGAGGTTCATTGCTGCCATATAAGAGCTAAGTTGAGCTCCAAAGTCGGCTCCCATTTGGGTGACGGAGCTCACCTCTTGCTTTCCCCTAGGAGTTTGCCTTGGCCTACTAAATTGTGAGTTATGGGCTGCCATCTCCTCTATTCTTGCCCAAGTTTGAGCATCATCTACTTCCGTGAACCTTCCATTTGATCCCATGTTCAAAATTCCTCTAGCATCTTCATAAAGTCCATTCCAAAATTGTTGTACTAAGAACCACTCACTCAAACCATGGTGAGGGCAAGAACAAATGATCTCTTTGAATCGGTCCCAAGCATCATAGAGTGACTCTTCATCTCTTTGCTTGAACCCGGTTATCTTAGCTCTCAACATATTTGTCTTTTCCGGTGGATAGAACTTTTGATAAAAAGCTAGAGCTAACTTCTTCCATGAGTCAATACCTAGAGCAACCTTGTCAAGACTCTTCAACCATCGTTTTGCCGCTCCAATAAGAGAGAAAGGAAACAAGACCCATCGGATTTGGTCTTGAGTCACTCCCGTTTGAGAAACGGCATCACAATAATCACAAAAAGTCTCCATGTGTAGATGAGGGTCTTCACTTGGCATACCTCCAAATTGGTTCCTCTCCACCAATTGGATAAAAGCGGTTTTAGCAATGAAATTTCCGGTTAGATTTTGTGGTACGGGGGTGGTGTTTGGAAGAGTATCTTCCGTGGGAATGGAGTGAGATGAGAATTTAGGCATTCTTAGGAGAGTGGGTGGTTGGATGGTTTGTGGGATGGTTGGTGGGATTCCAAAAGGATTCACAAATTCCGCAATCGGCACAAAATCCTCCCAATTCTCTACACTTGGATGCTCAATTTCTACCTCGTTACTTTCCCGGATTTCCCTTTCTTCAATTGAAGGTAGAGGCTCCTCCGTTGTGATAATCGGATTTGAAGAAGAGCTTCTACTTGCGGTTTTGAAGACTTTGCGAAGTCTCCTAAAGGTCCTTTCGATCTCGGGATCGATTGGAGGTTGATCCTTTGGGGGAGCTCGCCTGGGCATACAAGAAAACTAAATGTAAACGGTGAGAATGCCTCGAAAAACTAGGTTTCTCAAGACAAGAGGCAAAAAACTAAAGCAAACTAAAAACAATCAAATTAAACATACACCGTCCCCGGCAACGGCGCCATTTTGATGTAGTAAAAATAGTTGTGAAGTAAGAATGTCGATCTCAGGGACGGTTGTTGTTTAGAAGTGATCGAAAAGTCTACTAGAGTCTCTTGCTAGTCACAAAGTGATTATGGGTTTAGGTTTGTTGGCTAAACTAATATAACAACAATTTAAAAACAATTAAAAACGACGAAAGGAGTCTAAGACGAGAAAGATAATCAAATAAGAATCAATAAAAGGAAGGTCTAGGATCGATGGGTTCAAATGGGTAATTTGGGTTCCATTGAGTCGGGTTCATTGTTAATGGGTAGTCAAACTTGGGCGCGGTGGATTGAGACTCTCGTTCTTACAATCACTCCCATATACCGAACCAAGCTAGCTCTCGCGTACACAAGGTCGATATACCAACTATATGCAAATCCTAACATATTCCGAGGCTATCGATCTTACGGAAATTTACGATAAACATGAATCATGCAAGTTTGTCAAGCAAGCATTTCATCAAACATATGGTATGCGAAAGTTGTAAGAAAGACAATTAATCAACAAATCAACCCAACAAACAAGGAATAACCCTCATTAAAACCCATTATCCCCCACTAATCCTAGATTAATCACTACTCAATCATACTTAAGGGAAATTCAACATTTACTAAAGATTGCAAAAGGAAATCAACAACAACATTAAACATTTTCTAATTAACAATAAGTAGATAACAATAATTGAAATGAAAACTTAATTAAAGGCAAGATTAAGTAGAGAATTTATACCAACTTGGAGAAAGATAAGAACTTTGATATAAATACCAAGATTTCGTCACAAATCTTTGAATATAACCCGAGTTCATACACTAAACCAAGTCGAAATCACTAATTAACCGACTAATTTGCTTAATTATAGAAGATTAATACAAGATTAAACACTAATTCTATGAGGGTTTTGGATCTAGGGTTTCGTGCCCTTTAAATAAATGAGGGGGTCTATTTATAGGTTTACAAAAATGAAGGAAAGATGGGCCTCGAGAAGCTTCATGGACTGACAAAGTCACGACCGTGAAATGGGTTTCACGGTCGTGAAACACGTCTCACGACCGTGAAACTGCAAGTCACGGTCGTGAGGGAATTGGCAGAGCAAGGTCATCTTTCACGAACAAGTCACGACCGTGAAGCATGTTTCACGGCCGTGACTGAGGTTTCACGACCGTGAAATGAGTTTCACGGCCATGAGATCAAATCCACGAAAATCCAACTTTTTGGAAAAGCATCTCACGACCGTGAAATGGGTTTCACACCCGTGAGATGCTCATTTCCCTTCTTCCTTCGCTTGACTTTGTTGTTTCGTTCCCGGTTTCGCTTGCCTTGACTCGGGAGGGCTTTGGCGCATCGAGTAGGGCCCACAAGGGTATGCGGGGCCCCCAAGGTATGCCGTGGGTCCTCCGAATGATTCACCTTCTTCTTTGTTGACCAAAAGTAGGTAGAAATCGCCTCAATTGACGGTTTACCTACAAAAACACGATAAAAGCGAGAAACATGCTAGAAGAAGGTAAAACACGTAGAAACGCTCCTAGGGAGCGTTAAAGGCAAGCAAAACGAGACAAAAAGGGGGTGAAAATGTAGGGTGAAATGACATTATATCAATTTGTCACCTTTGTCATTCTTTTTGTCTCGACCACGAGACGGGCGCTCTTGCGCTATCTTAGACCTAATCACCAATGGTCTTTCTCGCGGTCTAGCATTATCAGTTCCATCCATCACCATCCTCGCAGCAGGAGTAGTCTTCAGTTTCTTCGCTGGATGAACAACTAGGAATCCGACTTCTTCTTCCCCTTGAGTCAGATACTTTTCTTTCTCTTTAGATGCCTCGCGGATTTTGTAATCCACAGGCTCGTGTTTTCTCAGTTTCTCACGTTCCTCAGGAGTACTAGCCTTTCTCCATTTCAAATATGAGTGAAATACCCATAACGAGCTGACTGAAACGGGTATGTACCACATGTTCTTCTGAACCCACCTAGTGGCCCATTCCCGACAGGACTCTGCACTATGAGCCAAGGCAGTTTGGGGAACGACATCAAGCCTCAGGAATTTTTGTTTAATGCTCACTTGCCTCAACAATCTCTCCGGAAATATACATATCGTCAATTCCAAGCCAGGAAGGAGAAGTGACCGAGTAGAATCCAGAGACGATACTCTAGTGACTGACGTGAGATGCCACCATGGCACGATCCATCGTATCAAGGGACCACCTTCACTCTTCAGCTTATTTTCCCAATAGTTGCATATCCGAATGAAGTCCACCTTGTACAGCCTGGTTCTCATAGTAATTGATCGAGCACGATATCCTGGCACCTTAACTGGGGGCTCGATCAACCATAGCCGTTCCATCAGCCATATCTGCAGCAAAAAAAAAGAACACGTCAAAAAAAAAAAGTAACGAAAATAAAAACAAAAACAAAAACAAAGAAAAACAAAAGAAAAGAGACGAAAAAAAGAAAAAAAAGAAAAAAAGAAAGAGAAAAGAAAAGATTCTTACTTGCAAGATGATGGGACTACCCACATATGGAAATTCTCAATCCGCCTTCCTATTATCCAGTCCAAGAATGATCTTTCCTAGACAAAGGCATGGTGGGCTCTTGCGCAGCTCCATTTGTTCCACCAAGTTCCAGAAAAGAGGATCCCCTCTCATCTTCTTATCAACATGGCCTTGCAAGATATAATAATGCATAAGGCGAAATCCAAAGGCTCTGCGCCTCGCAACATATGAGATAGAAGGGTCCTCTCTATTTATGAATCGATCAACAAAATCGTGCATACGGACACCTTTTGAGGTCACATAACGATCTACCTCAGCTTTTGGTCAATCCAAGAAGATCCCTGAATTTAATCTTCAGGGTCCCATCCTCCAATAGCCGCTATTTCTTAAGGAAAAGGATAAATATCGCCTCCAGGAAAGGCAAAAACATGCAAATTCGGGTCCCAATATTCAAGACAAGCACCCAAGAAAGGCCTAACGACCTTCACTAATTTTAGGCTCAAGATTGATCCTAGATTGAAAGCACCCATATCATGTTTTCCTACATTTGTAAATTCATTAGTTCACTCTTTACGACGGTTTTCAAAAGCATCCATAATTGTGAAAATGTTTGTGATTAAATAGATTTTGTGTGGTAAATGAATAGACGGAAGAATTGTATAAATAATATGTTGGAGCTAGTGTCCTCCACAGTTAGTATTATAACGTGTATAAATCTCTTACAGGTTCAGAGGGTATACTTAGTATTCTTATCAGTTGATTAACGTTTATCGATAACGGTTGGCTTGCAAGAAGTTTGACGTTATTGTCATTTTAATGGCGGTGATCAACTGGTCCCTAAAAGTCACGCCTAAAGGATGTGTTTGAGAGATATGATTATATGAAAAATATAATCATATTGATGCCTTATTTGACTAAAAGGTTAGTCAATGCAATGATGATACAATTATTTAATACGATTAAATAATATTAGCTGAGACGAATTAAATTTTAACTCGTAATTGAATATAAACTGTTATATCTATTTGATGTATATAATGTAATTATTTAATACGATTAAATAATGTAAGCTTAAACGAATTAAATGTTAATTCGTAATTAAATATAAACTGTTATATTTAATTAGCAAATTATAAATTATTCGATATTGTGATAATAAATGATGTCAGACCAGTATTAATAAATCGACGGCAAAATGTTGTATAGACTTATTAGTTTATGACAACTTAAATGACAATAATAATACATAAACATATTATACATTAAATAAATAAAATAGAGGGAAGACTCCTATCTTGACTCCACTACTTAAAAAACAAGTAGAGAAAAAAAGAGTCCTCTCTTCCCTCCACTACTGAGTTGGACGGTTGACAAGAGAGAGGAGGAGAGTTTGATATAAACTCTTCTTCTCCACATTCTCATCATCACAATTTTAATTCACAAAATTAGCAGTAATTTTGTATTCTTTCTAGCACAAGAAAAAGGCATTTCTCAGAGCATCTTGGGTGCAACAATTAGGATTATATCGATCTCGATATTTGTTCTTAGGCCATATTGCTAGGACCAAAGGTTGGTTCTAATCTTTATGCTTTTCGTTTATGACTCGTATTTCATATATTATAATTTCGTTATAATCCTTAAATTTCATGTTTGAAATATACCGAATTTCCCACAATTGGTATCAGAGCCTTGGCTACTAAATTATTTTATATGATTTTTTATGAATAAAAAAAATAAATTTTTGTTTCGGCCCAATATTTTTTTGCCGTGAATTGTTTTTTTTTTTTTTTTGGATTTTGATTCTTTGTTTTCATTTTGATTTATTGATATTGTTGTTTTAATATGTTAAGATGACAATATGATAAATTTGTAGATGTTTTAATTTAATAAGGATTAAATTAAAATGTAAATGGAAATTGTTTTGAACGTTTATGAACATTTGTTTTTGCTATATATTTTCGGTATATATGATGTTAAATTATTGTTTTGCATCATGATTCATTAATTTTAATGATGTTCAAATCAATTATGATTAATCAAATATTAAGATAATTGATTTAATCATGATTTAGATATTCATTTAAAATGTTAAATTGAATCATCTAGTTTGTATCAATGTTTAATAATGATTAAATGTTAATAATTGTACCGATCTTGTAATATTAGCAACATCAAATGAAAGAATGAATTAAAAAAAACAATAAAAAACTGGCCGTGGTTTATAAAAAAAAAAAAGAAAATATTTGTTTCGGATTATTTTGTTTTTTTTTTTATTTGGCCGAATGTTTTTATTTATGCATTAAAATGATAATGTACGATTGTTGTTGTGAAAAAGTTCACAATTATTGGATACCCAATTATTTTAAAATGGTTTAAAATAATGTTGGATTAATTCATATTATACGATAATATGAATTAAAATTTGATTATGTTTGATTGGAATTATTGTGAGTAATTAAGGAATTGTCACATAATTTTGATCATTTTAAAAAAGGTGGTTTGGATAAATTACTCTACATAATTAAGAAATTATGTCTTGAATGATTAATTTATTGTTGATGCATTTTATTTTGTTGAATGATTTGTTGAATGGTTTATTTACGTATTTTTGCAATTGGTTGTAATTTGTATTACTTAGTGTGGCCTTAGTTGATTATGTTTTCGTAATGATGGAAACATGATCTTGATGTAATTTTGAGATCTCGAATCTCCTTTTTGTTTTCTTTGAAATTATGTTTTAAATTAGAATGTAAGTAGGTTTATATTTTGTAATTTATTAAATGTAATTTGAGAAGAATAAAGATGGAGATCGGATTGCTCACTCCCGCTACATGGACCAAGATGGAACATCAAGACAAGCTTTTCGGGTCCAATCATGGATGGATTCCAAAGTTGTATTTTATTCAATTTGGTAGATATGCCACTCTAGGACTTTGTAATTTTACGTACTTTTCGTTCTTGTTGCTTATCATCACATGATAGTTAGTGCATCATATTCCGCCTAAAACAAACCACCTACTAAAATTGCATGAAAATTGACTCATATAGTTTGGATGTTAGTTATCATGGACGTAAAGATGTCACATGAATTTTAAGCCATCATCTTAGTTTATTCATTCTCGCATGCTAGATATTCGTTCACTTAAAATGAATTAAAATAAAGTTGATGGGATCTTCCTCTAAAACCTAAAATTGTGACTAGACTTTATAGGCCAAACTACTATGAATCCCTTCTTCGTCGGTAGGCATATAGGACCTTACTCTCCATATGACCCCTTCTACGTTGGGTAAGTAGTATGTATTGACTTATTTTACCTCAACATTATAATCCGAAGAGTTTCTCGTGATTATGATGGAAAAATGTTATCGACCAAGAATTCTAAAGGTAGAATTAGCCAAGAGGTTGGCTTATCAATTTACAGATAATTGAGTCTTGGGATCATTTATATAATTTTTGAGATAGGTCAATTGTATAAATGCTTGAGTCTTCGCATTAAACAAGTTTTGCACTAGACTTAATTCATATCGATGAGTATGCTTATTATTATATTTTTCTTCTTTTTCGCAGTGTAGAATTTGTCTTATATTGATAATACTGTTATAACAAATGGCTGGCCATAATGATGTCCCTATGCCAAGTGCCACACTCGCACGCGAGTCCTGGCTTAAAACTTTCATGGACCACATGAATTAGTCCACGCGACTGAAGAATGACGGTTCCAACTTTGCGGACTGGGAGGCGGCATTACGGAATGCAACCATTGCTGACGGCAAGCTCAAGTTCTTGACTGAGCCAATACCGCCAAACCCAGGCCCCAATGCGAGAGCTAACGAGTCACTTGCTTATAGTGACTTCGTTATGGAAGCGGGTGCGATAAAGAACGTACTCATCTTTGCAATGGAAACCAATTTGCAAAGACGCTTTATTGCCCAAGGTGCAAATAAGATTTTCACCATGCTCACTACCGAATTCTCAAAAGCACCGAGAATCGTTACTTATGAGCATACATGTCGCTTATTTGAGGCGAAACTTCAGAAGGGCCAACCGGTTAGCCCACACATTCTTGATATGATTGAGAATGCCGAAAAACTGGAGGCACTTGATTGCAAAATCAGTGAGAGCATTGTCATTGACCGTGTGCTTCATTCACTTCATGATGGTTTTGCTCTTTTCAGGGTAAATTACTACATGAATGACATGAGGAAACGTCTTCAAGAGTTACACTCACTTCTCGTACAGACCGAGAAGGATCTGAAATTGAGTGGGAGCATGAAGCAAGATGTTCTCATGATTTCTAACAAGAACAAAGGTAAGGGCAAGGCTCACGGCGACCTAAATGCAGGGAAGCAAAAGTTTAAGAAGTCATGAAAGGG
Organism: Heliosperma pusillum; assembly: GCA_022085475.1. Classification (NCBI taxonomy): domain Eukaryota; kingdom Viridiplantae; phylum Streptophyta; class Magnoliopsida; order Caryophyllales; family Caryophyllaceae; genus Heliosperma; species Heliosperma pusillum. The sequence goes on from JAIUZE010028003.1 coordinate 11,210, forward strand.
TAAGAGTGGGGCTGGTGAGACTAGTAGCTCACAAGGCAAGGCAAAGAGCAAGGACAGTGACATTGAGTGCCACCATTGCCACAAGACTGGGCATTGGAGGAGGAACTGTCCTGTGTACCCTGAGGACATAAAAGCAGGCCGCGTCACTCCTGTTGGTATGTCATCTTATATTCATATGATGGAGATTAACCATGCAAGTTTCGGAACTTGGGTACTTGATACAGGTTGTGGTTCTCATCTGTGTAATCATTTGCAGGGCCTAAAAAACATCACACCTCTCGCAAAGGGTGATGTGGACCTGCGAGTCGGGAATGGAGCAAATGTTGCTGCAGTCTCATGGGGAACATACGTAATCCAACCCCCGAGTGGATTTGAGTTGTATTTATATAACTGTTACTATGTACCAAGTTTATCTAAGAACATTATATCTGTTTCCGTGCTTGATAAAGAAGGTTTTTCATTTTCAATAAAAGACAATAGCTGTATTTTCTCTTTGAATGAAATTATTTATGGCAAAGCAGTTTCCATGAATGGAATTTATATCTTAGATCAAACCACAGTCATATTACATGTGAATAATAAGAAAGTAAAGGTTGGTGACAAAGATCAAACTTATCTATGGCATTGTCGTATGGGGCACATAAATGAAAAACGTGTAAAGAAGCTCATTGAGAATGGGACTATCTCCCCATTTGATTACGAATCATTTGGCACGTGTGAATCATGTCTTATCGGCAAAATGACTCGAATTTCCTTCAAAGGTGTTGGAATGCGTGCTAATGACCTATGTCAATCAACGCTAGAGACAGCTATAGATATTTTATCACTTTCACGGATGATTTGAGTAGATACGGATATGTCTACTTAATGAAGCATAAAAGTGAGTCCTTTAACCAGTTTAAGGAATTCTAGAATAAGGTTGAGAACCAACTAGGAAGAAAGATTAAAGCACTTCGATCAGATCGTGGTGGCGAATATCTTTCAAATGAGTTTGATCAACACCTTAAAGATTGTGGCATAGTATTACAGTTAACTCCACCTGGATCACCTCAATTAAATGGTGTGTCCGAACGGAGAAATCGAACATTACTTGATATGGTTCGATCCATGATGAGTCACACGGTAGTACCTGCTTCACTATGGGGTTTTGCTCTTTTGTCAGCTGCTCTTATACTTAACCGAAGTTCGTCTAAAGCTATAGACAAGAATCCATATGAGATATGGAAGGGAACGGTCCCTAACTTGTCCTTTATTCGGGTTTGGGGCTGCGAGGCTTATGTCCTGACGATAAGCTCGACCCGCGATCGGTCAAGACATACTTTATTGGTTATTCAAATGGAATGTTTGGTCATTACTTCTATTCGCCGACCGAACATCGAGTTTTTGTTGCGGCTAGTGTGAAGTTCTTAGAGAAAGAGTTTCTCGACAACAAGTCAAGTAATAGAACCTTCGATCTGTCGGAGAGTCAAGAACCAACAACCGAGCAACCGATGGAAGAAGATGTTCCTTCAACTTTTGATACGGTTAATATTCCTCAGGAACCTAGGAGGTCGGGTAGAGTCTCCATTCCTCCAGACATATACATTGGTATGGTTGAAGAGAATGATAGAGATGACATTTTGCTCCTAGAGAGTAACGAACCCGCTACTTATAAAGGTGCCATGACCTGTTCCGACTCTAAGCTATGGCTTGAAGCCATGCAATCCGAGATGGACTCCATGTATGAGAATGACGTATGGGATCTTGTTGATTTGCCTGATAAGGTACGACCTTTTCAGTGCAAATGGCTTTATAAGATAAAGCATTCTGTAGAAGGACAACCAGACACCTATAAGGCACGGCTAGTGGCAAAAGGTTTCACTCAAGTGCATGAATTGCATTATGATGAAATTTTTGCACCCGTAGTTATGCTGCGTTCCATTCGGATAATCTTAGCGATTGCCGCTTTTCATGACTATGAAATTTGGCAAATGGATGTGAAAACCGCCTTCTTAAACGGTTATTTGGAGGAGGAATTGTACATGGTACAGCCCGAAGATTTCATTGATCCAAAAAATCCTAAGAAAGTGTGCAGGCTTAAGCGTTCCATTTATGGAGTTAAGCAAGCTTCTCGAAGTTGGAATCATTGTTTCGACCAGGTGATAAAAGAGAATGGTTTCACTTGATCGGTCGAGGAACCATGCTTGTATGTCAAGTCGAGTGGGAGTAAGATTGTCTTCTTTATATTGTATGTCGATGACATACTCTTGATTGGGAATAACATTCCTCTCTTATCTTCGGTAAAAGTATGGTTAAAGAACCATTTCCATATGAAATATCTGGGTGAGGCACAACGCATATTAGGGATCCGTATCTATAGAGATAGATCACGACGGATGTTATCACTCAGTCAGGAGTCTTATATTGATAAGATTCTTGAAAGGTTCAGCATGACCAACTCCAAGAAGGCGTACCTTCCAATGACTTCTGGGATGCATTTGAGTAAAACTCAGGCACCCAAGACATCGAAAGAGGTCGAGCGCATGAGTCGTGTTCCTTATGCATCAGCCATAGGATCGATCATGTATGCTATAATATGCACACGTCCAGACGTGGCATATGTTTTGAGTATGACGAGTCGGTACCAAGGCAATCCAGGTAAAACACACTGGATGGCTGTTAAAAACATCCTTAAGTACTTACGAAGGACTAAGGATTGGGTATTGCCTTATGGAGGAGATACTAAGCTATGCGCAATCGGTTACGCGGATGCTAGCTTCCAAACGGATCGAGATGACTCGAAATCTCAGTCTGGATTCGTCTTTACTCTTAATGGCGCTGCGGTCAGTTGGAAAAGTTCCAAACAGAGTGTTATAGCAGATTCTACAACTGAGTCCGAGTACTATGCCGCTTCGGAAGCTGCAAAGGAAGCTATATGGATGCGTCAATTCTTACAAGGACTAACCGTAGTTCCTAGATCGAATGACCCAATCACCATCTATTGTTACAATAGAGGTGCCATCTTCCCAGCTAAGGAGCCTAAGTCTAGCAACAAGTCTAGACATGTACTTCGGAAGGCTCACATGATCCGTGATTACGTGGAGCAAAAAGAGATAGTGATAGACAAGATTGCTTCGGATGACAACATCGCGGACCCTCTCACTAAATCGTTAAAATATGATAAGCATGAAGGGCGCGTTATTTCCATGGGAATTAAACGTGTTCCTGTGTTGCAGTAGCTGTATATATGAATTAGATAAATGTATCTTTTTCATATACTATTCATAACATCATCGTATTATTTCATATTTTGTTTTTCATGTGGATTGTACGACAACATTGAATGCCACAAAATGAACTGAATTATATTATATTTGTTTTGGTCCGTAATCGCCCTCATGAGCTGATAACTCAAGCAATTATATTGTGAAGTTGATTGATGGTGGGTTCAACGAGCCATAAGTCAAACGGTTGAGTGATCGATCACAGATACGAGTTATAAAGATACCTCGTAGGACATCGTGACAACGTTATGGAGTCTTAAATATGTAAGAACATTCGGTGCCAGGTCGTGGATAGGACGTCCATAGTGTTCCTAGAGTCGATTCTTTTGACTATCGACTGTCTCTTGAGATTTAGGCAGTTTTTGGGTGACTTTGGTTTCTTTCTCATGGTCGACCGTAACAGGAGGCTAAGTAGATTTTTGCTGGGTCATTTCATACTGTGCTTGTATCTGCAGGATTCGAGTTAAAGAAAATATCCAACCTTTATCAGGTTTTGTTATTTATCAGGGCCACTCGAGGAGTTGTAACTGAAATGCATGGCCATGCCTGAATAATGATTCGTTTATCAGTTAGGTTACTCTCTAGTCGGGAAAACTACTCTTGATATAGATCACTTGTAAAATACGACCTTTGTGAATACGGACTTTGCAAATTGTTTTACATTGAGTGGGAGAAATTTTGGATATGGGAATCGGTTATCGTACATACACTTGTGAGGACAAGTGGAAGATTGTTGGAGCTAGTGTCCTCCACAATTAGTGTGATAACGTGTATAAATCTCTTACAGGTTCACAGGATATACTTAGTATTCTTATCAGTTGATTAACGTTTATCGATAACGGTTGGTTTGATAGAAGTTTGACGTTATTGTCCTTTTAATGGCGGTGATCAACTGGTCTCTAAAATTCACATCTAAAGGATGTGTTTGCGAGATATGATTATATGAAAAATATAATCATATTGATGCCTTATATGACTAAAAGGTTAGTCAATGCAATGATGATACAATTATTTAATACGATTAAATAATATTAGCTGAGACGAATTAAATTTTAATTTGTAATTGAATATAAACTGTTATATCTATTTGATGTATATAATGTAATTATTTAATACGATTAAATAATGTAAGCTTAAACGAATTAAATGTTAATTCATAATTAAATATAAACTGTTATATTTAATTAGCAAATTATATATTATTCGATATTGTCATAATAAATGATGTCAGACCGGTATTAATAAATCGACTGCAAAATGTTGTATAGACTTATTAATATGTGACAACTTAAATGACAATAATAATACATAAACATATTATACATTAAATAAATAAAATAGAGGGAAGACTCCTATCTTGACTCCACTACTTAAAAAACAAGTAGAGAAAAAAGTCCTCTCTTCCCTCCACTACTGAGTTGGACGGTTGACAAGAGAGAGGAGGAGAGTTTGATATAAACTCTTATTCTCCACATTCTCATCATCACAATTTTAAATCACAAAATTAGCAGTAATTTTGTATTCTTTCTAGCACAAGAAAAATGCATTTCTCAGAGCATCTTGGGTGCAACAATTAGGAGAATATCGATCTCGATATTTGTTCTTAGGCCATATTGCTAGGACCAAAGGTTGATTCTAATCTTTAGGCCATATTGCTAGGACCGATATTTCCCACATAATAGCTTCCCCGACACATGTATTTATACTATTCGCTCTTTTCTAATTTCAGTCGAGGATAGACTCACCCGAGAACTGACGCAGCATGAGATGCGCCCTTTCGAAGAGTCGCCGCTCTTGTTGCGCCTCTTCCCCAGGTTCTCTGTCTTGCTTTCCATCTTTGGATATTTTCTAATATACGTTGGACTATAATTGTTGGAGTAGGTGTCCTCCACAATAGTGCGCCACATAATAAATCTTATTAAGGAATATATGTGACACCCTCAAATTTGCGGAAAGAAAAAAAACTTTATTTAAATACATAAAGGATAAGAATACATAACGAAGGTGTCATAAATAAAAAGGTTCATTACAAAACGGAAATAATATTATACAAAAGAAATATACAAGACGGAAGACATATCTCCCGTATAAATACGGAAATAAAAGAGTGTATAATAATATACAATCTAAGAACCGAATATAGGTCCAAGTTAAATACTTCGCTCGCTAGCTCGTCAATGTACCCAAGTATGCATCACAAACCTGCCAACCGCATTAAATATAAACACGGAAGCCACAGGTTCGTGTGGGAGTACTCCGAGGT
>JAIUZE010028004.1:0-12405 GCA_022085475.1 Heliosperma pusillum
AAATATAGGATTAGATTGTGTAAGATAGTGTGTGAGAGTGTGTGGCTTGGAGCATCTATTTATAGTATTAGGGTTTCGTGGAGAAGAGGTCGGGCAATAAATACATAGGGCAAATTTAGGAAGAAGGAGCCGCAATGCTTGGAGCAGCACACATCCCCGATCGGGTACACACTTACCCGATCGGGTAAGTCGTCTTCTGGAAGCTCTTGACTAACTCTTCAACTTCCTTCGCTTTGACTTGACTTACAACATCCCCCTTGACTCTACAATCGGGTTTGTTGCTTGGATATGATGTAAAGCGATGAATTCTCCCGTCTAATTGATTGGTCTTCAGACAACTACAAAACCGTCTTTGCTTCTTCTCTCCCTTAAGTTAGTGAACCTTCTCGAAATGCCTTACACACGGTCAAGCTTGCATCTTCAAATCGTCGGGTTCTAGCCAAATGCTCGGAAATACAGAAAAAGGGCGTAAAAACGTCACTTTCCCTACAAAACAAGTTAGAACACAGGAATTCGCCTAGAAGACGATATTAGCTCATAAAATGGCTTAACAAAGCACAAATGACAAACAAAACCGAGCTAAAGTGGGGGTTAAAATCATACAAATATTCACTTATCAAACTCCCCCAAGCTAAACCTTTGCTTGTCCTCAAGCAAACATAACAAACAATACCATGACAAGGTTGCAAGCATTGGCTACTACACCATCAGGAAACAAATCTCAACATAAAGCTTTGGAAACATAATGAATCATAACCCAAAAGCAACGTGGGCAAGAATGATACATAAACATGGCTGAGATTTACATAACGGCGTAGCACAAAGAATTTCACTACAGATTTTCGGCTCTTGCATGATCTTTTGACAAATGGACTCTCACGGTACACTCGAACACTCAATGTATGCAAAAAGGTGATTTCTTTATGTGTAAATATTTTTGAGACACTCACCTATCTACGACTCATGAAAATGTGTCCGCAGTCTAATATGGTAAACAATTCAAAACACAAGTCAAAGATCACAATGCACATAGAAAAGAAGCCGAAAAATGAGAAGAAGGCTTTGGGAAATGGGTGAAAGGTGGACAAATAGTTATGGTCATGTGAAGGTTATAGTGAGCTAGCAACTGACAATTGATAAATGAATACTCAATCCAAACTTTCGGTCAACTTCCCAGAAGACAAAAAACGATGAAGCCAGAAGTAATAATTTGGCTTATTACACACGAAACACAAGGGTAAACTCCTTCTATTGATTTTTTAGGAGATACTCACAACTTCTTCTTTTATTTCTTTTTTTCTTTCTTTTTCTTTGATTTTTCTATTTCTTCTATTCTTTTCTTTTCTTCTTTTTTTCTTCTCCGAACACAACTTCGCTTCTTGAACTTTTTCGTTTTCCCAATTCACCTTGACATATAAGAACAAATCTTCTCAAAAGAGCACCCACACACCATAGTCTAGCTACTAGCTCAAAAGGTAGGCAGTTTTTATTTGTAGCTATTATTTTGTAAAGCACTTGTATGAAGAGGCTAATTTTGAGGGGAAAATTTAAAAGTGAAAAAGGCTTCAAATCTTAGTGAATCATGAATGCAATGCTTATAGAAATGAAATGAGAACCATACTTATGCGTTTTGACATGACACACATCACAAGGAGAACTACACACACCTAGATGAGACTGGGTATGGATGTACCAGTCTAAGGAGGTTCTACCTTACAATATATGTAGTTTTCCAAATATCAAGATCAAGCGTACTCATCTATAGATTCATTCCATGCCTACTGTGTACAAGACTTCCCCATGTATGCAAAATTCAATGAAAATTGAATCATTATCTTTTGAAAGCTCTAAGTTTGGGAAATGTAACATGATAGCATAGTAAACAAGCAAGCAAAGCATGAAAAGCATCCAAATTGTGTTCAAAATTTAAAAATCTTCTCTCTAAAATCTTCTCTTTTTATTCAAAATTTGAAAAATATAACTAAAATGCAAAAATGGGAAAATGCAATCCCTCCCCCAAGCTAAACATCACATTGTCCTCAATGTGAGCACAAAAACCAAATATGCAATGAGATGTTTAATGGGAAGAAAGGAAAAATGAAAGAAGAATGAAGTGTACTAGCCAGTGCGGACTCCCCCAAGCTAGTCGTTTGGACTTGACAAGGAAAGTCTTCAGAGATTCTTCAAAAACTCTTTCATCTGCAAAGAAATCTAACAAAACAAAGGGAAAAACAAAAATAAAAATTCAAAAAGGAAAAACACGGGTTGCCTCCCGAGAAGCGCTTGTTTAACGTCTTGCTCGACGAATTTTCCTTTGAAATCATTGGGTCTGTAATGGACGCTCCGTATAGACAATATCTAAACATCCGATGATAGAATTGCTATAGTAGAGTTTCAGTCTGTGTCCATTAACTTTGAATTTCTCACCATTGCTAGTCATGAGTTCCACATAGCCGTACTTGCTCACATATGTGACAGTGAATGGTCCAGACCATCGTGATCGAAGTTTTCCTGGAAAGATTTTCATACGAGAGTTGAAAAGAAGTACTTGGTCACCGACATTAAATTCTTTCTTAATTATCCTCTTGTCGTGCCAACGCTTCGTTTTCTCCTTATAGATCCTAGAATTCTCATAAGCTTGCAAACGAAATTATTCTAGTTCATTGAATTGCAAAAGTCGTCTATCAGCGCTAAGCTTAGCGTCCAAATTGGGTTCTTTGATAGCCCAGTAAGCTTTATACTCTACCTCGACAGGAAGATGACAGGCCTTTCCATAAACCAATCGATAAGGAGATGTTCCAATCGGGGTTTTGAAAGCTGTGCGATAAGCCCATAAGGTGTCATCGAGATTATTACTCCAATCAGTTCTAGATCTAGAGACTACTTTCTGAAGAGTTGTTTTCAACTCTCTATTTGAGACTTCTACTTGACCGCTGGTCTGGGGGTGGTAGGTTAATCCTCGTCTGTGATACACACCATATTTAGCAAGCAGAGTATCTAACTGCTTCTCTCCAAAATGAGTTCCTCGATCACTAATCACGGCTCTGGGTACACCAAAACGTGGAAAGATGATCTTCTTAAATAGCCGTATCACAGCTCTAGCATCATTGTTGGGAGTGGCAATTGCTTCTACCCATTTAGAAACATAGTCAATAGCGACTAAGATGTAACGATTCCCGTTAGAAGAAGGGAATGGTCCTTGATAGTCAATACCCCATACATCGAATATTTCAACTTCTAATATGCCGTTTTGAGGCATCTCATGTCTCTTGGATATCTGACCCATTCGTTGACAAGCGTCACAAGCCATAACAAAGTCCTTTGAATCTTTAAACATCGAGGGCCAGAAAAACCCGGATTGCAAGACTTTGGCTACGGTCTTGGACGGACCATGATGACCACCATAAGCAGATGAGTGGCATCCTTCTAAAACTCCTTTAACTTCCCACTGGGGGATACATCGTCTATAAAGACCATCAGAACACTGCTTAAAAAGATAAGGATCATCCCAAACGAAGAATTTTGCATCATGCAAAAATCGCTTCCTTTGGTTATAAGAAAGGTCAGAAGGTAGCTGTCGACTAACAAGAAAATTGGCCATATCAGCATACCAAGGAGAAGAGTCAGTAATCGCCATTAATGAATCATCAGCAAACGAATCATTAATTGGTGTTGGCAATCCTATTTCAGTTACTCTTATCCTTGAAAGATGGTCAGCGACTACATTTTCTGCTCCTTTCTTATCCCGGATCTCTAGATCAAACTCGTGAAGGAGTAAGATCCATCGGATAAGTCGAGGTTTTGCCTCTTTCTTTGAAAGCAGATATTTCAAAGCAGCGTGGTCAGTGTAAACAATAACTTTCGATCCTATAAGGTAAGAACGGAATTTGTCTAAGGCGTAGACAATGGCAAGAAGTTCTTTTTCAGTAGTGGCATAGTTGATTTGGGCAGGATCTAAGGTTTTACTAGCATAGTAAATTGCATGAAGGAACTTTTCCTTTCTTTGCCCCAAAACAACTCCAACGGCGTAATCACTCGCATCGCACATAAGTTCAAATGGAAGATTCCAATCAGGTGACTGGATTATAGGTGCTGTGATTAGAGCGCGTTTGATTTTTTTGAATGCCCCAAGGCATTCCTTCGTGAAATTAAAAGGCGCATCCTTAAAAAGGAGTTCAGTCATGGGCTTGGCTATTTTAGAAAAATCTTTAATAAACCGTCGGTAGAAACCTGCGTGGCCAAGGAAACTCCTGATTCCTTTTACATTAGCAGGTGGTGGCAGTTGCTCAATAACTTGGATCTTAGCTCGATCCACTTCAATACCTCTTTCAGAAATGATATGTCCTAAAACTACACCTTCGTTTACCATGAAGTGACACTTTTCCCACTTGAGAACAAGGTCGACTTCTTCACAGCGTTTTAGCAATTTCGACAGATTTGTCAAACAATTATCGAAGGAAATGCCATAGACGCTAAAGTCGTCCATAAATACTTCCATGGTAGTCTCAACAAAATCGAAAAAGATACTAGTCATGCAACGCTGGAAAGTGGCAGGTGCATTACACAGGCCAAATGGCATTCGACGATAAGCAAAAGTACCATAGGGACATGTGAAGGTGGTTTTCTCTTGGTCCTCAGGGTGGATAGGAATTTGGAAAAATCCTGAGTAACCATCTAGATAACAGAAATATTTGTGTCAAGCTAACCTCTCTAGCATTTGATCAATGAAGGTCAGAGGATAGTGATCTTTTCTAGTTGATTGATTCAACTTCCTGTAGTCAATGCACATACGCCATCCCGTCACGATCCTTGTGGGGATGAGCTCATTCTTCTCATTCTTGACTACTGTTGTTCCTCCTTTCTTGGGAACAACTTGGACAGGGCTAACCCATTTTGAGTCAGAAATTGCATAGATTATGCCAGCATCTAGCAATTTCATAACTTCAGCTTTAACTACTTCTTGCATGTTGGGATTAAGACGGCGTTGACCTTGAACACAAGGTCTTTGGCCTTCTTCTAAGTTAATTCTATGCATGCAAAAGTCGGGGCTTATGCCTGTGAGGTCTTCAAGTTTATAGCCTATTGCCTTTTTATGTTTTCTCAAAACAATCAATAGTGAGTTTAACTGATTTTCATCTAGAAGAGCACTCACTATGACCGGGCAATATTCGGACTCATCTAAAAAAGCATATTTTAGATTTGAGGGAAGAGGTTTAAGTTCAGGTTTATGTACTTCCACCTTGGCAGGAGCATCAATTAAGCTTATAAACTCCTCAACTTCTTCAGACGGTATCTCTTTACCAGTCAAGTCCCTTTCCAGCTCACTGATCTCAAAATTGTCGTTCTCAGAGATATCCTCTAACAATAAAATTGCTTTTAAGGGATCCTCAATTATTGATGGATACAGAGATTCATCAATGATTGAGTCGACAATGTCAAGGAAACAGCAAGGCTCTTCAAGCATAGGGCTCTTCATTGCACTGTTTAAGTTGTAGGTGACTTTGTCATCACCTACTTATAATGTCAATTTTCCATTCTTGACATCGATTACTGCTCCCGCAGTGTGTAGAAATGGCATTCCTAATATGATAGGGTTTTGCGAATCTTCTGCCATATCTAACACTATAAAATCGACCGGAATGAAAAACTTCCCTACTCTAACAGTTACATCTTCTAAAACTCCAATAGGTTGTTTTAGAGAACGATCTGCCATTTGCAGGGTGATACTTGTGCATTTCAGAATTCCCATATTCAATTTTTCGCAAATGGAATAGGGCATAACGCTTACACTAGCACCTAGATCGCATAAGGCTTTATCAATAGTGTAGGTGCCTATAGTGCAAGGTATAGAGAAACTACCAGGATCCTTTAACTTAGGAGGGGACTTATTTTGCAATAACGCACTGCATTCAGCGGTGAATGCGATGATTTCAACATCATCTAGAGTCCTCTTCTTTGTTAGATATCCTTCATAAATTTCGTGTAAGAAGGGATTTGAGTGATTAATTCAGTGAAGGGAACCGTTACTTGGAGGTTTTTGACAACTTCCATGAATTTACCGAACTGGGTTTCCTTATGATTTCTCCTCAAACGTTGGGGAAATGGAACTTGAATTTTGATGGGTTCCTTTTCAAGTTCATCCTTCTTTTCAGATTTGTCTTCCGCTTCCTTAGCGGTGGATGGTTGGGTTTCTTTTTGGCTTTCTACTGGTGAAGGCTCAACTGTTGGTTCTTTGGGTTGCTGAGGTTCCGTATAAGTGGTACCACTCCTAAGGGTGATAGCATTTGCGGTGTCCCTCGGTTGTTCACCATGAGGTGGGAGTTGGCCTTGTTATCTTTGGGTAATAGAGGTAGCCAATTGGGCCATTTGAGTTTCAAGCATCTTGATGGCAGCATCTTTGGCTTGATCACTCTTTTGAAATTGAGCAAACATTGAATCCTGTTTTTGAACAACTTGTAGAAGCATAGATTCAATTTTGCTCAAGCTTGAGTCATTTGGTTGGCCTTGAATTTGAGGTGGTTGGTGTTGAGGTTGATTTTGGTATGGTTGATTGAAGTTAGGTTGGAATGAAGGTCTCTGGTTTTTAAAACCAGGTGGATTGTAAGGCTTTTGTTGGTGTGGTATGAATGGTTGTTGGGTTTGTTGGTGGGGATTTTGAACGTTGGTACTTTTGTAGGACAAAAATGGATGGTTTTTTGTGTTTTCGTTGTAGAAGTTTGAGAAAGCATTACCTTGCCTATATCCTTGATAAGCATTGACTTGCTCTATTGAACTTCTACATTCTTGAAAACTATGCCCTCCAATCCCACATGTCTCACATACCACTACGTGGTTAGTGACGTTGATATGCTCCTTGGATTGGGAAGAGCTTCCTACTTGTTGCTGGAGAAGGGCTAATTGGGCTTCCAGAAGTGCTACTTTACTTGAATCATCCTGCTTGGCTTTGAGTGGTATAGCACGCGAGTTGCTATACTGAGAATCGTGGATTGCCATTGACTCGATAGTCACACTAGTTATCTCTACATCGATTTGATCGAAACGACCATTGTTAGCGGAGTCGAGGATACGACGTGATTCGCCACAACAACCGTTGTAGAATGTGATAGCCAGGAACCATGAATCAAGGCCATGATGAGGGCATTCTCTTTGTAATTTTTTGTACTCTTCCCATGCCTCATAAAGGCTTTCGTCGCCTCTCTGACAGAATCCAGTAATTTGACTTCGTAAGAGTGCGGTTCGTTCTGGTGGGAAGTACTTTTGATAGAAAGCGAGAGCTAGACCATCCCAGTTGACTATTCCTAAGGCAACTCGGTCAAGACTATTGATCCAGAGTTTTGCCTTTCCTCTTAAAAAGAAGGGAAAGAGCATTTCCCTAATCTGTTCTTGGGATACTCCAGTTTGTCTAATCGTGGAGCAATAGTCACAGAAGTTTTGGATATGAAGGTTGGGATCCTCTGTGGCATTGCCACCAAATTGATTTCTTTCTATTAAATTGATGAAGGCAGGTTTGATTTCGAAGTTTTGAGCTGTAATTTGAGGTGTAGCGATACCCTTTGGAAGTGTATCTGCAGTGGGTTTTGAATGGTCGGAAAGTCGAACCATTTTTGTTTGCGAAGATGAAGATGGAATGTTGGTTGAAAGTTGATTGATTTTTTGAAATGGGGATGAGAATGGATCTTCTTCTCCTTCAAGATTAGGTAAGATATCCGAGTATTTCTCACGAATACGATCTTAACTTGAAATGTCAGAAGCTTTTGAAATTTCGTTGAATAGCTTTAATTTCCTACGCAAAGTTCTATCTAGTTCGGGGTCTAACGGAATAGGGGTCCCTAGTCTAGAAGATCTGGGCATAAGATAGAAAAGCTAAGATGAAAAATCAAGAGAGGTCTAAAGGATTTTGAGTTCCTAAAGACTAGATAAAACTAATCGTGATAAAAATCACAATAAAAAGAAAAATTAAACCGTGCTCCCCGGCAACGGCGCCAAAATTTGATCGTGCCTGTCGCAAGCCCGATACAAAGATAAATTACCCAGACTAGGCTAATAACAAATTAATTTAATTAGGGAAGTAGGGGTCGATCCTCAGGGAGATGGTGTTTCCTATGGATTGTGAATCGTCTCACAATTGAGTTTTATCTAATGATTTTCTGGGTATTGGAATTTGTGATGTCTAAACTAACGAAAGGCATAAATAAGAACAAAATAAAAACAAACTAGAATGAAAACAATAAAGCAATTGATAAATTAAATATAATGAGAAGCATCTAGGGAAATAGGTTCACACATGTAGATTGACATATTGATGAAATTGGATTTAGGATATGCAAATAATTCATTGAGCGTTCGTAAGAATGGTGTGTTCTTTACAATCATAGATCAGATGGTCTAGCAGGCTTTTAGTGCGATTTACTAGGTCTTAATCCACTATGTCACGCTTTGTCTATTCAATTCCTGTATATCTACCTTGGAAAAGAATTCCATACTAGTCAATGATTGTGATCAAGAATCGTCAACTTTCGTTATAGTCCAAACATGCATAGACACAACGTTTTAAAGGCACAATTTCTTTATCCAATTATCATATTTTAACCAATCTAACATGGCTACCCTACACCCTAGAAAGGTGACTACTCACTCATGATTATGATGATATTAACAATGAAAGTTAAGATAAGCATATTTAGTCGATTTTAACAATAATTTAGACTCTCTATGTGGCGATAATAACGACGCTATATGACAATCTAAGAAATGAAACTGCGATTATAACAACATAAAAACGAATCTAAATGATACGAATAGAAAATAACAATCAAATGGAAAACAATAAAGAACAATAAGCAAAGGATAAATTAGGAATACCTAGGTGACGATCAACGATGAAAGCGATAACAATAATAGAAATCCCTCGCATAGAAATACCGTACTTTGAATTACAACTCTTGAACCCAACAAAGTAGATACAAAGATTGAAATTCTTATTGAACTAAACTAATGTTTTGATATGAAATGGACAGAAATGAATTAAAACAAAAGACAAAAGAAGAAGATAGACTAAACTAGAAAGACTAAAACTAAAAAGAAAACTAATAAGAAGATTGTATGAAATATAGGATTAGATTGTGTAAGATAGTGTGTGTGAGTGTGTGAGGCTAGAGCATCTATTTATAGTATTAGGGTTTCGTGGAGAAGAGGTCGGGCAATAAATACATAGGTCAAAAATAGGATGAAGGAGCCGCAATGCACGAAGCAGCACAAATACCCGATCGGGTACACACGTACCCGATCGGGTAAGTCGTCTTCTGGAAACTCTTGACTAACGCTTCATCTTCCTTCGCTTTGACTTGACTTACAACACCCCCCTTGACTCTACAATCGGGTTTGTTGCTTGGATATGATGTAAAGCGATGAATTCTCCCGTCTAATTGATTGGTCTTCCGACAACTACGAAACCGTCTTTGCTTCTTTTCTCTCTTAAGTTAGTGAACCTTCTTGAAATGCCTTACACATGGTCAAGCTTTCTTCTTTGAATCGTCGGGTTCTAGGCAAATGCTCGGGAATATAGAAAAAGGGCATAGAAACGTCACTTTCCCTACAAAACAAGTTAGAACACAGGAATTCGCCTAGAAGACGATATTAGCTCATAAAATGGCTTAACAAAGCACAAATGACATACAAAACCGAGCTAAAGTGGGGGTTAAAATCATACAAATATTCACTTATCAGTAACAGTAGATTATACTATAGAATTACAATAACACAGAAATGAACAACACTAAAAGAAACTTACATCTATGGATGATGAATGCACTTCCTCGTCAGTGCGAATATCAGCTGGTAAATCCACAACAATATGACGAACATTACCAACAGGATTATTGGGTAAAGATGATGCCTCGCCAGACTTGTTGGAATGTTTTCTTGAAATAGGGAAAACAACTTCCGAGCGATCTGAATGGCCCAATCCGCCAGCAACTTCCTCACGCTTCAACCTATCCCCAAACTTCTGATCATTCCAGTGTTGAATGAGTGGCAGCTCATTACTGAGCTTACTACCCCTCTTGATATACCGGTGGAAATACACAATAGCAAGAAGCACTATAGATCCCCGAACATACTTGGCTCCACGCACCGCTTCGCGTACACCAATCACCAACTCTTCAAGAACATACTTACACCAGTTCAACTGGTGTATCCTTGACACATCTTCTACGTCAGATAAAAGTCGTAAATCAACGACAGCACCGCTTGCAGGAGCAAGAAAAGACGACATAGAAAATAGAACAAATGTCTGCTTAAACTCTTCGTCGGTCAATCCATTGCCGAGAAGTTTATTCTTAACCGCAGAAAGTGGTATTGGATCTTTGCTGCTGATAATGTTATACCTTTCACGCCATAAACTCTTCAATGATTCTCCATCGGACGATGAAGAACTGGCGAGACCTGTCACTAACAGCTTCAAATCATGGCCACCGTTAGATAACCCAAACACATCGCAAATGTCATCCTCAGTCAATCTGAACTTTTCTGTCTCCGAAACTTCAAAGTATTCCTCGCTCCTAAAAGCAAACAGAAGTTGACTGAACATGGTCATTGGAACTGAAGTCAACTTCAGATGGAGCAACCCACCAAAGCCAATTTGTCTCACAGCCTCCTTTTTTTCGTCAGAAAGGGCAGATATAACAGCAGTAAGAGACGAAGGACGACAACATTTAGTAAAATCACTCGGCCTGTAACCAAAGACAAAGCTTAGTCTCTTAAGAGCAAGTAGTAAATAAACATACAAAGGCACACAATGAAGTCAAATAAACAAAATGATAACACCCTATTACACAATAACAACACAGTAACACGTATAAAAAAGTACACATACACTCTGATTTGACTAGACTTCACATCTGCCTTTTTAGTTTCATCAATAGGCAGTAAAAGGTCTTCCTCGGGTTTAACTTTACGGTTTCCCTCGGCCTTTACTCTTCTCCCTGCCTTCCTTTGAGAAGGAGAAGACTTTGATGGAGACAAGCTTTTAATCTTCAATTTGACCATTGTTTCTGTAATAAGGAAAGTAAAGAGAGTAATAACACACGAATAACAATAACAATAACACAACAATGAAATATAATAACAGTACATTAACAGAATGATAAGACAATAACAATAACACAACAATAACAAAACAATAACAAAACAATAACACCACAGTAAGAACACAGTATCAAGAGAATAACACCACAATAAACACACAGTAACAAGAGAATAACACCAAAATAACACAACAATAACAAAACAAAAATAACACAGTAACAGGAGAATAACACCACAATAAAAGAGGAAGGTAATTTACATAGATATAAAAAATTACAGTGATAAACACTGTTGAATACATATTATCAAACATAGGATATTACAAGCCGAGAAACTTAATTTACATTGATATCCACAATTACAGTGAAAAACACTGTTGAATACATGATGTCAGACGGACTACATTACAAGCCGAGAAAGTTAATTTATATTGATATCGAAATTACAGTCTAAAGACATTACAGTCTTCAAAAAGGATCCCAAAATGTGCTTCATACTAATATATGACCTTACAGTCTAAAGACATTACAGTCTTCAAAAAGGATCCCAAAATGTGCTTGATACTAACATAACATAACCTAAAACTCAGTCAATTATTATGACATCGTTTTGGTCATGGAGTATCTCAGAAACAATTAGAAAGTGCATGGGAGTGTAAATGACAGCAGGATCAAAAATATCAATTAATCCAGGAACTCCAGATGGAAATATGATATGCTCCACATCACGATTTGCTTCCATTTGCCGCCAATGGAAAACCGTCTTTACAGCCTCACTACCAATCATGAAGCACTTGCATCGTTTTGAAATTAATTTTGTACCACGGAAGGAAGACTTCACACCCAGCTAAGTAATACTTGTTAGACGTTTCATGTATTCTACGTTGAAACCAGGTGCACTTTTATGGACCAAGTACATTTGAGACCAATTCTTACAAAGAACAGCCATATTTTTCTTGTCCTCCTTATTCTCTACATGTTCAAATACTCTATCCATTAAATACGGGTTATTCACCACTGAGCAAATTGAATTATTTTTGCGACCTTCTACAATAACTTCAGAAAACTTATCTACATCAGACTCAGACAACCAACCCATGCTTCTTTTCTTTTCAAGTTCATATTCGTTAGCAAACAATACTCTATCTTCCTCTTCTATATTAAATGACCATCCCTTGCAAATGATTGCCATTTGAGTTTTTTAACCTACGCACAAATGCAACACGCAAAGGCATGAAAAGGAAAAAATAAGAAATTGAAAGTACACTAAAAGAGAAACAAACTGACTCTCACCGCAGAAATTTAAATAGAACAAACACAA
>JAIUZE010028005.1:0-14165 GCA_022085475.1 Heliosperma pusillum
TTCGTATTCGATCAATAGACTCTACAATTGGTATCAGAGCCTCGTGCTCTTGATTGCCTTACAGCAAGGAGTCTGATCCATTTATCTTTTTATTTTTATTTATTTTCCGCTGCATTTAAATTTTATTTTAATGGATTCCAAACATCTGAAGTGTCCCGTATTCGATTGGAAGAACTACAGTTTATGGAAAAATATGATGACCCATTTCATAAAGGGTAACGATTGGGAGTGTTGGCTAATCATTAAGAATGGTCCTAATAAGATCATGCTTGGAACGGCTACTGGCACTTCCATCGAAAAGAAAGAAGATGACTATGTTGAGGCAGATTATAAGAAAGCTGAGAAAAATTCAAAGGCTATTAGTCTGTTGCAAAACGGCATGACCCATACTGAATTCAAAGGCTTGAGTTAGCTTATGAGGGGACAACTGTTGTCAAAAAGCAACGTATTGCACTACTTATGCTAAAATACGAACTGTTCTCCATGGAACAAAATGAATCGCTTGACAGCATGTCCACTCGCTTCTCCAGTATCATTAACGAATTGAAAAATCTTGGAAAAACTTTTGACTCCGAGGAAATTGCCAGGAAGATCCTTAGAAGTCTATCTAAACGATGGAGACCTAAGGTGACGGTAATTGAAGAATGTAAAGACCTATCTGACCTATCTTATCAAGAGCTACTTGGAACCCTAATGGCTCACGAGATTACTCTTGATGAAGATGAGGCAAATGATAGTAATAGCAAGAAAGTGGCTTTACAAGCCGAATCTAGTGAAAGACATGATTCGGATCTTGAAGATGAAACAGTGTTATTTGCTAGACGTTTTAAGAAAAAAATTCTTTAATAAACCACAAGGGAAAACGTTTAACAATAACACTAACAAATCTTACAAAAAGCCAATTGAGTCAAAAGGGTCTCTTTCAAGTCGTGGTTGCTTCAAATGTGGGGATAAGGATCACATGATCAAAGATTGCCCCACATGGAAGAAAATCAAAGACAAAAATCAACGAGACAAAACCAAGAAGGAATTCAAGCAAGTGATGATGGCTTATTGCTGGGGAGATCTCGACACAGAGGATGACGAGTCAGAGGAAGAAGAAGTCGCCAACTTGTGTCTAAGCAACGTCAGTCCTGACCTAATTTCTGACAGTGACAATAAAAGCGAATCCAAGATGTGTCTTGTTGGCAACTCAGATTCAGAACCAGATTCAGAAGATGATGAAGAGGTTAGTCATCTTGAACTTAAAAAGCAAGTTAAGAATTTATCTAAGAAGTCTTTAATTAAGTATTTTGAAGAAGCCTTAGATCATTGTCATGAACAGAGTCTTGAATTGAAAGATCTTAAAGAACAAATTCTTGACATTGCTGAGGAAAACCAACTTCTTAAGGCCAAAGCTAAAAAGCTCAAGTCTAAAGTTATGGCAACTTCAGCTATAACTTCAGACAAGACAAATGTTGAGAAAGAAGCTCTTGAGTCTAAAGTTATAGCTAATGAAGCTATAATCTCAGAGTTGAAGCTCAACATTAAGCACTTCAAGCCAAAGTTATAGCTAATGAAGCTATAACTTTAGAATTGAAGAAAGTCAATGAGCTTTTACAATCTGAAGCTAAGGCAACGGAAGTTGTTATTCTTGATCACGAGAAAGTAAACTCTTTTCTTTCTCAGCAATTGAAAGATTTGAAGGCTGAATTCTCCCAAGCCAAAAGTCAACACAATGAGGAGAAACTTATCTTGAACAAACGTTTCAATGATTTTCGTGAAAATTTCAAAAAGAACAATCCCTCCAAAGACTCGAATGTAGATCATTCGTCATGTGAAAAAGAAATTCAGTCTTTGAAGGAATTGCTCCTACATGCACGAAAAGTTCATGATAACTGGGAAGGAAGTCAGAAGGTCTTAGACTTCCTTACCGAACAGTCTAATAATAACATGAAGATGGGTCTAGGTCATGAATGTTATAGTCGTAGAGACCATGATAAGTGCAAATCCACTCCTTCTGACCGTGATTTCAGAAGAAGGAAGTACGTCAATCTTTCAGAATATCTGATTTGCAATTATTGTGGTTACAACGGTCATGTTAAAGATAATTGTGTTAAGTATGTTAACGAAAACAAAAATCAAACTGATTTTGTGAAACAGCATGACGCGTCTAGTGTTAATGAGTCCGAATCTGAACCTCAACGTGATGAGGTTAGAAATAATGAGTTTAGATGGTTTTATGACATAACTTTCGATTACACATCTGTACCTTCAAAATCTAAATCGTATGTGAATCAGAAGCAGTCATTTAAACCTAATGTGCGTCGTAACAATAATCAATATAATAAACCTAGCAAACCCTCTCCTAAGAAGAAAAGAATTGTGAAACAGGTATGGGTTAGGAAGGATCAAATACATAGAGTCACTAACCAAAAAGGACCAAACTTAGCGTGGGTACCTAAAAGCTGTATTTGATTCTCTTGCAGATAATAGTGAAAGAAAACAATCTATGGTATCTTGACAGTGGATGTTCGAGACACATGACTGGAAACAAGAATTTTTTTCTTTCACTAGAGCCCTTCAACGGTGGCAAGGTCACCTTTGGAGACAACAAGAAAGGCAACATAATCGGTGTAGGTAAGATTGGTATATCTTCTTCACATGCTATTAATAATGTATATCTGGCAGTGATAAGTGAATATTTGTATGGTTTTAACCCCCATTTTAGCTCGGTTTTGTATGTCATTTGTGCTTTGTTAAGCCACTTTGTGAGCTAATATCGTCTTCTAGGCGAATTCCTATGTTCTAACCTGTTTTGTAGGAAAAGTGACGTTTCTACGCCCTTTTTCTATATTCCCGAGCATTTGCCTAGAACCCGACGATTCGAAGAAGCAAGCTCGACCATATCAAAGGCATTTCAAGAAAGTTCACTAATTCGAAAGAGAGAAGAAGCAAAGACGGTTTCGTAGTTGTCGGAAGATCAATCAATTGGGCGGAAGAATTCATCGCTTTACGTCAAACCCTATCAACAAACCCGATTGGAGAAGTCAAGGGGGATGTTGGAAGTCAAGTCAAGCAAAGAAAGATGAAACGTTAGTCAACCGCTTCTAGATGACAACTTACCCGATCAGGTAAGTGGTGTACCCGATCGGGTAAGTGTGCTGCTTCGAGCATTGCGGCTCCTTCTTCCTAAATTTGACCTATGTGTTTAATGCCCGACCTCTTCTCCACGAAACCCTAATACTATAAATAGATGCTCTAGCCCTCATATCATATCATCCATCTCTTTATACTTCTCTTCTCTTCTCTTCATATACTTTTCTTTAGATTAGGAGGAGGGGGAACTAGCCTCCCTTCTCTCATTTTCTTCTTCTTTAGTCTTTAGTTCTTAGTTTATTTATGTCCCTTAGTTTAGATTAATAAGGATTTCATCCTTGTAATCTCCTTTGTGTGATTCAAGCGTTGCAATTCAAGGATCGTTTATTATATGCAAGGATTTTCTATTATTGTTATCATTGTCGTCATATAGGTATTTCTATTTTATCCCTTGTTTAATGTTCTTATTGTTTTCCATTTGATTGTTATTTGCTTTACATATTGTCTTAGATTCATTTTAGTACCGTTATAATCGTTGTTTCATTTTCTAGATTATCAATTAGCGTCGTTATTATCGCCATATAAAAAGTCAAAACCAAATAAACATGTCTATCCTAGTTTTCATTGTTAATATCATTTTAGACATAGATATCATCATGAGTGAGTAGTCATCCTTTCTAGGGTGTAGGGTAGCCATGTTAGATTGATTAAAAGATGTTAATTGGATAAAAGAATTTGTGCCTTTAAAACATTGTGTCTATGCATGTTTGGATTGTAACGATAGTTAACGATTTTTAGCAAAAATCATTTGACTAGTATGGAATTCTTTTCCAAGGTAGATATACAGGAATTGAATGGACAAAGCGTGACGTAGTGGATTAAGACCTAGTAAATCGCACTAAAAGCCTGCTAGACCTTCTGATCTATGACTGTAATGAACACGCCATTCTTACGAACGCTCAATGAATTATTTGCATATCCCAAATCCAATTTCATCAATATGTCAATCTACATGTGTGAACCTATTTCCCTAGATGCTTCTCATTATTATTTATTCATCTTTGTAACACCCGGAAATGTACCCTATTTTTCTAGTAGAAATATTTTACGAAATCTTTTCAGTGATTTTAAGTTTTAATTAAGATTTTTATGTTTCGAGTCGAATTTAGAATTTCCGAGTTCGTATTTGGAATTTCCGCGAGATTCCATGAGAATCCCGTCTTAAGGCGAGTTTGACTTTTTGTTGACTTTTCTCCTTCACAACTCACACTCCCTCCTTAACCTATTTTCATTCACCCAAACTCAAACTCAAAACCCTTTCTTCTTCCTTAAGAAACTTGCCTCCCTCTTGATTTTCGATCTTTGAATCATCCTAGCGCATTCATTACTTGATAGAATTCACGTAAGTCCGTCTCATTCTTCTCCCCTTACCTTCCTCTATCCGTATTGATGTTAAATTCATCGTCTTTCTCGCTTTTCAAATTTCCCGTCTTTCTCAAGATGAATTTCATTCATCTTTTATGATCTTTATGTAGGTGGTGACCTCCAAGATCCCGACAAAGACTATTACCTTATTGAAGAGGAGCTTGACGATTAGTAAAGACGCTTAAAGGTAACGGTGAAGGGTTACTCGGTATCATTTACGTGTTTAACATGGTTTATATGCTAGAAATCGTATTAGAATACGATTAGGAAGCCTAGAATTCATAGTATGATTAATGAATGTTGTTATATGATGATTGTTGATGATGTATATTGATTGTTGATGATTATTAGAATTGATTTATGAGAATTGAAATGGATTGAATATGTAAAGGAAGCTCACGGATGAACTGGTGTTCCTGGCCGGTCGACCGGCTGCCGGTCTGCCAACCGGCTGGGGACACATGAGTAACATTTTTGGAAAATTGGAATTTGTATGAAGAGGTGCTCTGTGCCGGTCCACTGACCGGCCTAGACCACTTTTCTCTGTTTTTCTATGAATTTGGATTTTTGCCTGTGTTCTGAGCCGGCCCACCGGCCACCGGTCCCCTGCCCGGCCTGGAACACGGCTGTATGCTTTTCCTATATTTTCTAAAACACGTAATTTATAATAATTCGCATGATCCGTTTATCGTATAATTTTACGTAGTGACTTATAATATTCATGTTTTGGATATATGATATCTTATTCGCTTGTATCACATGTTTCGTGACGGTTTTCGATATGTTCCCACTTTGAGTCGGTTTTTACAAATGTTACGGTTTGAGCACTATTTTGTCTTGTGCTTTGTACTCTCATTCCCTTGGCTACCTTCCCGTTCGTAAGGCTGGAATGTCGGAACGGAGAGGTATCCTACTGCTTAAATGCATGTGTTAGTGGGCATACGACGGCGTTGTTGGGAGTTGAACGCTATGCGTTGTTCGACCCGGCCGTCAAATGTTGTGTACTTGCAAGGTGGTGTTATTTGCATGTAGCGTACCGCATGTTGTGAGGCTTGAGCTCGTTTTCCGCCTCTTTCCTGAATTGATATACCGAATTTGGGGTACTCGGCGTCTAGTGTAAGACCGAGTCTTGGATGCGAAACGTTTATCGCATGTCGAATCGGAACACGTTATATTCCGAGATCCTGGCCAGGTTTAGACTAGTACCGTATTATTATCGTCGTGCTACCAGGAGGAAATTAGTCTACATAGGCGAAATGTAAGCATCGCGTATGAGTTCAGGGAAATGTGATCCCGTGGATGCATGTTAATCATACTTGCCATGTACACGATGCTAGTGCGTTTCATTTACCGTGAGAGATGTCGTCTTGTGTCGTCTTTGAATGCGTGATTTCATGATATTGTTCATGGTCATTGCATGATTGAACACCGTCTTTGTCTTGGTTCGTGAATGGATGATAATATGTTGGATATTATGTGATCATCGCATGACTTGACTTGGTATGTCTGTCGAGTGTCAATCTTATCAATCTTATACCGCTAACGGTGAGATGCAAGCCCTAGTGAGCGTATTCGGTTGCCTAAGAGTGTCTTTCCCGAGTCTTGAATAACATGATGGTTTCGGATTTGATTTCCATATGATCTTATCATTATATATTGGATTGCCCATCTAATCTTATCGCAACTCACATGGATATCTATATATGCATGACTTTACTTTTGTATTTCCTTATATGTACGTTTAATGTGATATGGCTGGGAGAACCCGGAGTTACTCCCCACTGACTGTGGCGTTCATGTTTTTCATGAATGAAGAGGTTGCTTGCATGGATGACTTTTTGGATATGATATTTTGGGGTTCGGGTGTGAGCTAGCGGACGTTTGTCCCTGGAAGTTTTCACCTCTAGACGATATTAGCTAGTTTTGCTAAACACTTGTTCTTTGCTAACATTTTAAAAGACCCCGTCTCTTTGTTGTATTTCCGTATTTAGTTGTAATATTTTGACACACCTCGTGTTATATATCTTGCATGTTTAAAGGTTTTTAAAATACCGTATTTCCGCATATTATTTCTCATGCTTGTATGTTTTATATTTCCGCATTCGCGAGGGTTGTCACTATCTTTTGCTTTATTGCTTTCATCTTTAATAGCTTTTATTTCATTTTGCATTTATGCTTTTTATTAGTTTAGAATTAAAAACTCCAAAACCCAGAAAATCGATAGATAAAACTTAATTGTGAGATGATTCACAATCCATAGGAAACACCATCTCCCTGAGGATCGACCCCTACTTCGCTAATTACATTAATTTGTTATTAGCCTAGTCTGGGTAATTTATCTTTGCATCGGGCTTGCGACAGGCCCGATCAAATTTTGGCGCCGTTGCCGGGGAGCACGGTTTAGTTTTCCTTTTTCTTGTGATTTTTATCGCAATTAGTTTTATCTAGTCTTTAGGAACCCAAATTCCTTTAGACCTCTCTTGATTTTTCATATTAGCTTTTCAATCTTATGCCCAGATCTTCTAGACTTGTGACCTCTATCTCTTTAGACCCCGATCTAGAAAGAACTCGGCAAAGAAGACGAAATCTATTCATCGAAATCTCAAAAGCTTCTGATACTTCAAGTTTAGATCGTATTCGTGAGAAATACTCGGATATTATATCTAATCTCGAAGGAGAAGAAGATCCATTCTTATCTCCATTCACAAAAACCATCCAATCTTCAATCAACACTCCATCTTCACCTTCACATTAGGAAATGGTTCGACTTTCAGACCATTCCAAACCCACTGCAGAAACACTTCCAAGGGGTGTTGCTACACCCCAAATCACAGCCGAAAACTTTGAAATCAAACCTGCCTTCATTAACCTCATAGAAAGAAGCCAATTTAGTGGCAATGCCACAGAAGATCCCAACCTTCACATCCAAAACTTCTGTGACTATTGCTCCACTATTAGACAAAATGGAGTCACCCAAGAGCAAATTAGAGAGATGCTCTTCTCATTTTCTTTGAAGAGTAAGGCAAAGTTGTGGATACACAGCCTTGATAAGGTTACTTTAGGTATCACAGATTGGGAGAGCTTAGCTCTTGCCTTCTACCAAAAGTACTTTCCCCCAGAGAAGACCGCTTTGTTGAGAAGTCAAATCACTGGTTTCCAACAAGGGGATGATGAGAGCCTATATGAAGCCTAGGAGAGGTACAAGGACTTGCAAAGAGAGTGTCCTCATCATGGGTTAGATTCATGGCTCCTTGCCATCACATTCTATAATGGGTGTTATATAGAGTCCCGTCGTATCCTGGATTCTGCTAACAATGGAAGATTTGATCAAATCAATGTTGAAAATGCTCAAACTACCATTGAATCCATGGCAATTCACGATTCTCAATATAGAAATTCCCGCTCCATACCATCGAAATCTAAGCAAGAAGACCCCGCTTTAACACTTTTACAAGCCCAAGTAGCCCTTCTCACACAAAAGCTAGAACAACTTCAATCCTTTACATTTCAACAGAGTGACAATGGTGTAAGTAAACTTGAAGCCATAATACTGCAATTAGCTCAAAGGCAAGACACCATGATAGCTCAATTCCAAGAGAGCGATCAAGCTAAGGATGCCGCTATCAAATTGTTGGAAGCTAAAATTTCCCACTATGCCTCTTCTAATACCTACCAAGAGCAAGGGCAGCTGCCTTCACAATGTTACCAACCTCACGAAACTGTAAATACCATTTCCTCGAGAAGTGGTAAGCATAATGATGAGCCAGTGGTTGTTGATGTTGAAGCTGAGATGCCTATGTCAAAAGGGAAAGAGCCCGAGATTCCTATTGAGATCAAGGTCCCATTTCCCCAAAGATTAGCCAAGCAGAAGGAGGAGGCAAAGTATGGTAAGTTCCTTGACGTCGTCAAAAACTTAAAGGTAACAGTCCCTTATCTTGAATTGCTTTCAGAAGTTCCTTCTTACTCCAAGTTTATGAAGGAAGTCCTCAACAAGAAGAGATCCTTTAATGAGATGAAGACCGTAGCTTTCACTGAAGAGTGTAGTGCACTCTTGCAAAATAGGTCTCCACCAAAACTTAAGGACCCTGGTAGTCACTCCATCCCTTGCACTATAGGCACATATACCATTGATAAGGCCCTTTGCGACCTAGGTGCTAGTGTAAGTGTCATGCCCTTTTCTATGTTTGAAAAACTTAACATGGGTGCTTTGAAATGCACTAATATTACTTTGCAAATGGCGGACCGTTCTCTAAAACAACCTATGGGTGTTTTAGAAGATGTTCCCGTCAAAGTTGGTAAGTTTTTCATTCCCGTTGACTTTCTAGTACTTGACATGGCCGAGGACTCTCAAACCCCAATCATTTTGGGAAGACCCTTTTTGCACACCACTGGTGCAGTTTTCGATGTCAAGAATGGGAAGTTGACATTAGAGATAGGAGATGACAAGGTGACCTTTAGTAAAAATGCCACCGTTAGGAGTCATGTGGTAGAAGAACCTTGTTATGTGCTTAATGTTGATGACTCTTCTATTGTTTCTTCTATGCCTCGATCCTTACTGACGGATCCGCTGGAGGCACATGTTAGTGTTGATTCTCTTGCAGGTGATCATACTAAAAGCATTACTGCTAAAAGTGCTAGAAGGGGCTATTCCCGGAAAAGCTTGGCATGGATGGAGAATGTAAAGAACGTTATGATGACAAGCTTGGATGATAGTGAGCTTAAAGATAAAGGATGATTTCAAAGAAAGAAATGGAGTCTAGCAAGACTTTTAAATTGCGCTTCTCGGGAGGCGCAACCCGTGTTCCTTTTCTTTTTGCATTTTTATTTTTATTCCCTTTTTCATTGTTAGGATTTATTTTGTAGATGAAAGAGTTTTTGAAGAATCTATAAAGACCTTCCTTGTCAAGTCCAAAAGACTAGCTTGGGGGAGTCCGGGCTGACTAGTAAGCTTCACTCTTCTTTCATTTTTCCTTTTCCCCATTAAGCATCTCATTGCATATTTTGTTTTTGTACTCACATTGAGGACAATGTGATGTTTAGCTTGGGGGAGGGATTGCATTTTCCCATTTTGCATTTTAGTTGATCATTTTTCAAATTTTGAATATAAAAGAACGAGAAGATTTTTGAGAAAATTTAAAATTTTTGAACACATTTGAATGATTTTCATGCTTTGCTTGCTTGTTTACTATGCTATCATGTTACATTTCCCAAACTTAGAGCTTTCAAAAGGTAATGATTCAATATTCATTGAATTTTGCATACATGGGGAAGTCTTGTACACAGTAGGCATAGAATGAATCTATAGATGAGTACGCTTGATCTTGACATTTGGCAAGTTACATATACTGTAAGGTAGAACCTCCTTAGACTGGTACATCTATACCCAGTCTCAATTAGGTGTGTGTAGTTCTCCTTGTGATGTGTGTCATGTCAAAACGCATAAGTATGGTTCTCATTTCATTTCTATAAGCATTGCATTCATGATTCACTATGATTTGAAGCTTTTTTCACTTTGAATTGCACCTCAAAATAAGCCCCTTCATACAAATATTTCACAAAATAATAGCTACAAATAAAAACTGCCTACCTTTTGAGCTAGTAGCTAGACTATGGTGTGTGGGTGGTCTTTTGAGAAGATTTGTTCTTATATGACAAAGTGAATTTGGAGAACGGGAAATATTCAAGAAGTGATGTTTTGCTCAGAAAAGAAAAGAAAAAATATGAATAGAAAAAGAAAAGAAAAGAAAAAAAAAAAAAAAGAAAGAAAAAAAAAAGGAAAAAAGAAATAAAATAGAAGAAGTTGTGAGTATCTCCGAAGAAATGTCAAGTCAATATTCAGAAGGAGTTTACCTTTGTGTTTCGTGTGTAATAACCGTTTTTCGTCTTCTGGGAAGTTGATCGAAAGTTTGGATTGAGTATTCATTTATCATTGGTCAGTTGCGAGCTCATTCTAACCTTCAGATGACCATAACTATTTGTCCACCTTTCACCCATTTCCCAAAGCCTTCTTCATATTTTTCGGCTTCTTTTCTATGTGCATTTTGATCTTTGACTTGTGTTTTGAATTGTTTACCATATTAGACTGCGGACACATTTTCATAAGTCGTAGATAGGTGAGTGTCTCAAAAACATTTACACATAAAGAAATCACCTTTTACATACATAAGTGTTCGAGTGTGCCGTGAGAGTCCATTTGTCAAAAGATCATGCAAGAGCCGAAATTCTATAGTGAAATTCTTTGTGCTACGCCGTTATGTAAATTTCAGCCATGTTTATGTATCATTCTTTCCCACGTTGTTTTTGGGTTATGATTCATTATGTTTTCAAAGTTTTACGTTGAGATTTGTTTCTTGATGGTGTAGTAGCCAATGCTTGCAACCTTGTCCTGGTATTGTTTGATATGTTTGCTTGAGGACAAGCAAAGGTTTAGCTTGGGGGAGTTTGATAAGTGAATATTTGTATGGTTTTAACCCCCATTTTAGCTCGGTTTTGTATGTCATTTGTGCTTTGTTAAGCCACTTTATGAGCTAATATCGTCTTCTAGGCGAATTCCTATGTTCTAACATGTTTTGTAGGGAAAGTGACGGTTCTACGCCCTTTTTCTATATTCCCGAGCATTTGCCTAGAACCCGACGATTCGAAGAAGCAAGCTCGACCATATCAAAGGCATTTCAAGAAAGTTCACTAATTCGAAAGAGAGAAGAAGCAAAGACGGTTTCGTAGTTGTCGGAAGATCAATCAATTGGGCGGAAGAATTCATCGCTTTACGTCAAACCCTATCAACAAACCTGATTGGAGAAGTCAAGGGGGATGTTGGAAGTCAAGTCAAGCAAAGGAAGATGAAACGTTAGTCAACCGCTTCTAGATGACAACTTACCCGATCGGGTAAGTGGTGTACCCGATCGGGTAAGTGTGCTGCTTCGAGCATTGCGGCTCCTTCTTCCTAAATTTGACCTATGTGTTTAATGCCCGACCTCTTCTCCACGAAACCCTAATACTATAAATAGATGCTCTAGCCCTCATATCATATCATCCATCTCTTTATACTTCTCTTCTCTTCTCTTCATATACTTCTCTTTAGATTAAGAGGAGGGGGAACTAGCCTCCCTTCTCTCATTTTATTCTTCTTTAGTCTTTAGTTCTTATTTTATTTATGTCCCTTAGTTTAGATTAATAAGGATTTCATCCTTGTAATCTCCTTTGTGTGATTCAAGCGTTGCAATTCAAGGATCGTTTATTATATGCAAGGATTTTCTATTATTGTTATCATTGTCGTCATATAGGTATTTCTCTTTTATCCCTTGTTTAATGTTCTTATTGTTTTCCATTTGATTGTTATTTGCTTTACATATTGTCTTAGATTCATTTTAGTACCGTTATAATCGTTGTTTCATTTTCTAGATTATCAATTAGCGTCGTTATTATCGCCATATAAAAAGTCAAAACCAAATAAACATGTCTATCCTAGTTTTCATTGTTAATATCATTTTAGACATAGATATCATCATGAGTGAGTATTCATCCTTTCTAGGGTGTAGGGTAGCCATGTTAGATTGATTAAAAGATGTTAATTGGATAAAGGAATTGTGCCTTTAAAACATTGTGTCTATGCATGTTTGGATAGTAACGATAGTTAACGATTTTTAGCTAAAATCATTTGACTAGTATGGAATTCTTTTCCAAGGTAGATATACAGGAATTGAATGGACAAAGCGTGACGTAGTGGATTAAGACCTAGTAAATCGCACTAAAAGCCTGCTAGACCATCTGATCTATGATTGTAATGAACGCGCCATTCTTACGAACGCTCAATGAATTATTTGCATATCCCAAATCCAATTTCATCAATATGTCAATCTACATGTGTGAACCTATTTCCCTAGATGCTTCTCATTTTTATTAATTCATCTTTTGCTTTATTGCTTTCATCTTTAATAGCTTTTATTTCATTTTGCATTTATGCTTTTTATTAGTTTAGAATTAAAAACTCCAAAACCCAGAAAATCGATAGATAAAACTTAATTGTAAGACGATTCACAATCCATAGGAAACACCATCTCCCTGAGGATCGACCCCTACTTCCCTAAGTACATTAATTTGTTATTAGCCTAGTCTGGGTAAATTATCTTTGCATTGGGCTTGCGACAGGCCCGATCAGATAGATGGCCTTAAGCATAATCTACTAAGCATCTCTCAACTATGTGACAAAGGCAACAAAGTCGTTTTTCATTCAAATGTTTGTCGTATCATAGTTGAAGGTACTAGTAACGTTATCTTAGAAGGTCTACGTAAACGGAACGTGTATATGATTGATTTAAACAAAGTCACTACAAGTTCCTTTACGTGCATGAAAGTCACTGTGGATGATTCATGTTTGTGGCACAAGAGGTTTGCACACATCAGTCCAACGATTTTAAAGAAACTCAAGTCTTGGGATTTAGTTGAGGGTCTACCCTCAATCAAATTCGAACAAGAAAAGATGTGTGACTCATGTGCCCGCTGTAAACAAGTTAGATCTTCATTCAAACCGAAACGAGTAGTAAGTACAGAGCGTTCACTTGAGTTGGTACACATGGATTTATGTGGACCTATGAAAGTCAGAAGCCGCGGTGGAAAAAGGTGTATTCGTCCTGGTCGACGACTACTCCAGGTATGTATGGCCTATCTTTCTCTTTACTAAAGATGAAACTTTCGATGAGTTTTTAGTACTAATGAAGCTCGCCCAAAACAAGTATGATAAAAAGTTAGTTTCCATTCGTACGGATCATGGCACCGAATTTGACAATCAAGCTTTTATAGAATATTGTAGGGAGAATGGTGTAGGACATAACTTTTCTGCACCACGAACCCCACAACAAAATGGTGTCGTGGGACGTATGAATAGAACATTAGAGGACATGGCCCGCACTATGCTTTTGTGTAGTGGCCTTCCTAAGAGCTTTTGGGCAGAAGCCATAAGTACTGCATGCTATGTGCACAATAGAGATATGATTAGACCTATTCTCAAAAAGACTCCCTATGAACTTTTAAGAGGGAGAAAACCCAATATAGCTCACCTTCGTTGCTTCGGGAGTAAATGTTTTGTCCATAATAATGGAAAAAGTAATTTGAGCAAATTTGATCCACGAAGTGACGAAGCTGTGTTTGTTGGTTATTCTAATCATAGTAAAGCTTTCAAAGTTTTTAACAAAAGAACCTTGTGCATAGAAGAAAGTGTTCATGGCGTATTTGATGAAGATATATATTATGCCTGAGCAAGTTGAACAGAATGAAGAAGAAGATATGAATGATCCACACTTTTGCCTCTCCAGAGATGACGTGCCAGATAACAATGAAGAAGTTATTGAAGGAATCAATGATGAACTTGATAAATCCGCAAATGACCTTGAACAGAGAACTGAGACAATTGTTGATGATACGAATGTCTCTTCTCAAAACAAGGAAAAGGAAACTGAAGTTATAGCTGATGATGCTATAAATTTGAACCAGAACCAAGATGGTGTAACTGAAGTTCATCTTGATTCTGAATCATTTGAGGAAGGAAAATGAGGCTTCATCAGATTGATGATGAGCCTAGGAACTCAGTAAGAAATGGAAAATATAAGAGTTTCATCCTATTGGGATAGTTATCCTAGGAAGTGTGATAAAAGGAGTTCAAATAG
>JAIUZE010028006.1:0-22525 GCA_022085475.1 Heliosperma pusillum
ATATGTTAGTTAACTGTTTCATAACATGAAAAGCATATCATATATGGTAAGGTTTTGTATTTTATATATACATTGCTTTTATGTTTTCATGTTTCATTAAACTCGACATTTCGTGGCTGGGAGAACTCGGAGTTACTCCCCACTGACTGTGGCTTCCGTGTGTATATTTAATGCGGTCGAACAGGTGGTGATGCATGTTTGGGGTACATTGACGAGCTAGCGAGCGAAGTATTTACCTTGGACCTATATTCGGTTCTTAGGATTGTATATTATTATACACTCTTTTATTTCAGTATTTATACGGGAAACATGTCTCCCGTTTTGGATACTTTTTATGTATAATATTAATTCCGTTTTGTTATGACCCTTTTTATTTATGACACCTTTGTTATGTATTCTCTTATTTTATTTAGTTAAATTATTTTTTTTCTTTCCGCAAATTTGAGGGTGTCACAGTTATGGTCTAATCATAACGTTGAGAAAGCGGCTTAGGAGGCCGAAGATTCTATGAGGGAGCGGTATCCGCATTGTTTTGAGTAGGTATGTTTGGTTACGGGGTCGTAACCTTATTCTTTAAGGCGAGTAGTGATATAGTGTCATTTCACCCTATTTTTCAGCCTTTATTTGCCCTATTTGGCTTGCCTTGGGCGCTCCCTAGGAGCGTTTTACTATGTTTTATCTTCCTCTAGCACTTTTCTTGTTTTTATCTTGGTTTTATAGGTAAGCCGTCACTTGGGGCGGATTCTACCTCATTTTCGTTGACCAAGAGGACGATAAACCAGACAGAGGGCCCACACCATACCCTAGACTCTCCTTCATACCCTTGGAAGCCCTACTTGGTGTGCCAAAGTCGTTCCGAGTCAAGGCAAGCCGAGTCGAGGAAGATTATGAAGTCACTAGTGTGAACAAAGGAGGGAAGTGCATACGTCGCGGGCGTGACATGCTTCTCCCGGTCGTGAGATGCCATCACCCCCTTGTCACGTCCGTGACTTCACCAGCCCATTTGTCTTTCCAAAGCCCTTTTTTCCCCTTTTGTCTTGAGGAACCTAGTTCCTTAAGGCAATTATCATCCTTTTCTTGTAGTTTTCTTGTATCCCCGGGCGAGCTCCTCCCAAAGATCAAACTCTTATCGATCACGAGATCGAGAGGACATTTAGGAGGCTTCGCAAAGTCTTCAAGGCCGTGGATAAGAGCTCTACGTCGAACCCGATTCTTAAAACGGAGGCGTCTCTATCCTAGAGTAAAGAGAGGGAACTAGAAATCCGGGTAACAAACGAGGTGGAGATTGAGCATACTAGGCTAGATATATTAGAGGGTATTGTCCCGGTCGTGGAGTTTGTGAACCCTTTTGGAAACCAAACAACTGAACCAATCCCCTACCAACCAATCACACAACCAAGAATGCCGAAACTTTCCTCTCAATCCGTTCCCACGAAAGACACTCTTCCAAATATCACACCCGTACCACAAAACTTCCCCGGAAATTTCATCGCCAAAATCGCCTTCATCCAACCAGTTAAGATAAACCAATTTGGAGGTATGCCGATTGAGGATGCTCATCTTCATATGGAAACGTTTTGTGATTATTGTGATGTCATCTCCCAAACGGGAGTAACTCAAGACCAAATTCGATGGGTCTTGTTTACTTTCTCTCTAATTGGAGCGGCAAAGAAATGGTTGAAAAGTCTCAACAAAATTGTTCAAGGGATTGATTCATGTAAGAAATTGGTTCTAGCATTCTATCTCAAGTTCTATCCACCTAAAAAACCAACATGCTAAGAGCACAAATTAGCGGTTTCAAGCAACGTGATTAAGAAACTCTCGATGTGGCATAAGAACGATTCAAGGAGATAATAAGATCATAACCTCATCATGGGTTAAGTGAATGGTTCTTGGTGCAAAAATTTTGGAATGGGTTGTATGATGAAGATGCAAGAGGTATCTTGAACATGGGTTCTAATGGGAGATTCACCGAGGTTGAAGATGATCAAACTTGGGCTAGAATAGAAGAGATGGTGACCCATAACTCTCAATTTAGTAGGCCACAAAAAGCTACTAGAGAAGTGATACATGAGGTCGATTCCGTCACTCAACTTAGTGCCAATCTTGGAGCCCAATTGAGCTCTTACATAGAGGACATGAATCGCAAGATGGACAAGCACACGGGTCTTGTCCAACAATCTCAAAGCTCATCTTCCCAACAACCTATGGAACAAGTGGATGCCATGGTGATGTCACCATGTCTTCCTCACGGGGTATGTGAATGTTGTGGGACATATGGCCATTATTCTCAAGATTGTAGAGGATCCGTTGAATAACTGAATGTTTTCCAATTTTATAGACAAGGAAACCCTTACTCCAACTTCTACAATGAGAACACAAAGAACCATCCAAATTTCTCATACAAAAGCCAAAATGTCCAAAACCCTCAATCACAACAATCATAGGTTGCCCCACCCCTAAGAACAACCAACAACAATACAATAGAAAATCAACATTAATACAACCCACCACCACAAAATCAACCTCTCATGCAACAACAAGTTGGGGACCAATCCGTTGACCTTCAAAAAGCGGTCTTGCAATTTCAAAAAGACAAACAAGCAAAAGATATCATCATCAAAAACATCCTTGCCCACAACAAGATGCTTGAAACACAAGTGACTGAAATAGCATCGGGGAGTTCCTATAGGGGGAAAGGTCAATTGCCTCCACAAGGTAACCCACCTAACAATGAAATCACCAATGTCAGACAATTGAGGTGTGGAAAGCGTTATGAGATTCCAAAGATGCCAAATGAAGATGATAATGGCGAGGCAGAGAAAGTGGTAGATTAAGTATTGGTTAAAAAAGAAATTATTGAGTTGGATGACAAGTAAGAGAAAAGTTCTTCAAGTGAACAAGTTGTCAATGAAAAGAAGAATGTGGAGGTAACAAAAAGAAAGATGTTTGAGGAACCTATAGTGATAAGGCCTCCTTTTCCTAGTATACAAGCAAAGACCAAGTTAAATAAGCAACTTGGCAAGTTCATGGACATTGTCAAAAACCTGGAAGTTTCCATACCATTCACCAATCTAATCACTCAAATCCTCGCCTATGCAAAATTCATGAAAGATATCCTCACAAGAAAGAAGTCCTTGAATGGAGTTGAAACCGTGGCATTCACCGGAGAATGTAGTGCCTTTCTACAAAACCCAACTCCTCCAAAATTGAAAGATACGGGTAGGTTTTCTATCCCATGCACTATAGGCTCCGCACAAATTGACAAGGCCTTGTATGATTTGGGAGCAAGTGTGAGTGTGATGCCTTATTCAGTATGTGAGAAGCTTGGTATGGGAGAACTCAAACGCACCAACATCACACTTCAAATGGCGGATCGATCCACAAATCAATCTTTGGGTGTCTTGGAGGATGTCCCGATTAGAATAGGCAAATTCTTCATCCCGGTGGATTTCATAGTCTTGATATGGCGGAGGACTCTCAAATTCCTATCATCCTTGGGAGAGCATTTTTACACACCGCCGGGGCGGTAATTAATGTAAAACATTGGAAATTAAGTCTTGAGGTAGGGGATGAAAAGATCACATTCAACTTGCACACTGCGATGAAGTCTACAAATATTGGAGAATCATGTTACATGATTGACATTATCGATGCTTTCGTTGAAGAAGTTTCACCTAGCTTCTTGATGAAAGAACCTTTAAAGGCAATCTTGACCATAGAATCAAGGGATGTCATGAGATATTTATAAGGGTTTGAATTTGATTTACTTGAAGCAACTTTGGAAGAAAGAGATCTTGATGAAGAGCTATTACTAAGACTTGAGTCTATCATCCAAACACCTTGTGTGGTTGAGTTACAAACTCTTTATCTTAAACCCCTTCCCTCAAACATGATGTATGCTTATCTTGATTATGCCAAATGCAAAACCGTGATTGTGAATTCCCATCTTGATGATGAAAAATTAGATGCCTTGTTGTGTGTATTGCGAAAACATGAAAAAGTTATAGGCTATAGCTTGGATGATTTAAAGGGAATTTGATGCAGGAGCAAATTGTGCATGCATATAATTCATATGGAAGATGACCACCAACCTAGGGGGCAACCACAAAGGAGACTTAACCCCACCCTACAAGAAGTTGCCAAAAGTGAGGTTATGAAACTACTTGATGCCGGGATCATCTACCCAATCTCTTATTCTAATTGGGTAAGCCTCGTGCAAGTGGTGCCAAAGAAAGGTGGCACCACGGTAGTTAAGAATAATAAGAATGAATTGGTGCCTACTAGGGTGGTAACGGGGTGGAGAATGTGTATAGACTATAGGAGGTTGAATGCCTTAACTAGGAAAGACCACTTCCCTCTCCCCATCATTGGCCAACTACTTGAGAGACTTGCCTACAACAAGTACTTTTGCTACATTGATGGCTACTCGGGATTTTTTGAAGTACCAATAGACCCAATTGACCAATCTAAGACTACATTCACATGCTCCTATGGCACATTTGCATATAGTATAATGTCGTTTGGCCTTTGCAATGCTCCGGCAACGTTTCAAAGATGCATGATGAGCAATTTTTCTGACTACATTGAATTGATCATGGTAGTTTTTATGGATGATTTTAGTGTGTATGGGAAATATTTTAATGCGTGCTTGCATAATTTGTCTTTGGTTTTGCAAAAATGTGAAGACGTTAGTCTTGTTTTAAATTGGCAGAGGTGCCACTTCATGGTAAATGAAGGGGTAGGTCTTGGTCATTTAATTTCGAAAAAGGGTATCTAAGTGGATCGTGCAAAAGTGGAAGTGATTGAGCAATTGCCCCAACCTTTCAATCTCAAAGGGGTTAGAAGCTTTCTTGGTCATGCCGGTTTTTACCGCCAAATTATCAAGGACTTCTCAAAAATTGCTAAACCACTTACGCAACTCCTCCTCAAGGATACCCATTTCCATTTTATTAATGATTGTCTTGAGGCAATTGATAGGATAAAAAAGGCTCTTATTTCGGCTCCTATAATGCAATCTCCGAATTGGGACTTGTCTTTTGAAGTCACGTGCGGCGCTAGTAACTATGCCGTTGGCACGGTTATTGGCCAACGGAAAGATAAAGCTTTGCATGCAATCTATTACTCAAGCAAGACTATTGATGATGCACAAATTAACTATGCAACAATAGGGAAAGAGCTTCTTTCCATTGTTTATGCCATTGACAAATTCCGTTTTTACTTGATTGGTTCCAAAGTGATAGTGTATACAGACCATACCACCCTTAAGTAATTGCTTTCCAATAAGGAAGCCAAACCCCGCCTTATTCGATGGATAATTCTTCTACAAGAATTTGATTTAGAGATCTGGGACAAGAAGGGTGCGGAAAATGCGGTTGCAAATCACTTATCACGACTATGCTTTGAAGGAAACACGGATGATGTGCCCATCAACGATTCCTTTCCGGATGACTTCCTTTTCGCCATAAATGAGACTCTTCAAAACCAAACCCCTTGGTTTAAAGATTATGCTAATTACATTGTGGATGGTTTTCTTCCACCGGATATGAACCACAACCAAAAGAAGAAATTCTTGTTTGAAGCAAAGAGATATTTTTGGGATGACCCCTTGTTATTTAAAGAATGCGGTGATGGAATTTTCCGGAGGTGTGTGCCTCAATGGGAATATAAGGATATAGTGAGAGTGTGTCACTCTTATCCATATGGAGGAAACCATGGGGCAAGCAAAACTGTTACCAAGGTACTCCAATCCGGATTCTTTTGGCCTTCTATGTTTCAAGACGTCAAGAATTTTGTCCAATGTTGTGACGCTTGCCAACGAACCAGCAATATATCTTGGCTGAATGTGATGACCCAAAGGGGAATTTTATAGGTGGAAATATTTGATGTATAGGGAATAGATTACCAAGGTCCCTTCATCTCCTCCAAAAGCAATCAATACATCCTTGTGGCCGTTGACTACGTGTCAAAATGGGTTGAGGCGGTGGCTTCCCCTACAAATGATGCCAAGGTTGTCATGAAATTCCTCAAGAAGAACATCTTCCCAAGATTTGGAGTGCCGAGGGCCCTAATAAGCGATGGGAGAACACATTTCCATGAAAAGAGACTTTATTGTCTCCTTCTTAAGTACGGTGTTTATCACCGTACCAATTTGGGGTACAATCCCCAAACTAGTGGGCAAGATGAAATATCTAATATAGAGATTAAGTCTATCTTGGAAAAGGAGGTTTCCAAACATAGGAAGTATTAGAGATCAAAGCTTGATGATACTCTATGGGCATATAGGACGGCAATCAAAACCCTAATTGGAATGTTACCCTATAAGTTGGTTTATGGCAAAGCATGTCATTTGCCCATTGAACTTGAATACAAAGCATATTGGGCCGTCAAAGCGCTATATCTTGATGAGAAGTTGAGTGGGGAGAATCATTTATTTCAAGTTCAAGAACTTGAGGAGTTTAGGCTCCAATCTTATGAGAACACCTGTTCATACAAAGAGAAGACGAAGCAAATCCATGATCAATAAATCCTAAAAGGGAACCTCCAATGCGGACACAAGGTGCTTCTCTTCAATTCAAGATATAAGCTTTTTCCGGGAAAGCTCAAATCCCGGTGGTCGGGTCCCTTTTTTATTAGCGAGGCTTGCAAGTACGGGGATTTTTAATTGTCAACCAATGACGGCCAAAAGTTCAAGGTTAATGGGCAAAGGATAAAGGTCTACAACGAAGGTGCGTTTGTCGGGATGGTTGAGGCTATATACCTCAAACCGACTACCCTTCATTGATATCAAGACAAGTTTGGGTTTGGTGGAGTCCCCTAAGAACCACTATTTGTAAATATTTTTAACTCTTTAACAATTTGAATTTGATAGTACAATTTGCATCAAAATCGGTTAAATTAACGTCAATTAAAATAAATTCCATTAAATTATCGTTAATTAAATCGATTTCCTTTATATCATTTAGAATTATTAACTTTTGAGCATAATTGATTTATGAGAGTTGTGAGGGAGGGAGCTAATTTTCTGTCTAAGTGAATTTGGAGGTTAAATTAAGTGAAATTGGAAAAGGAAAAATGAAGAAGAAGCGAAAAAGCGAAAAACAAAAACGAGGCAAAAAGGTCATAGGGGAGTCCCAAGCGTGAGATCAAGTCACAAGCACGAGCAAGGCACGTGACGGTCGTGACTCGTGTCTCACGCCCGCGACTTATGTACCAGAAACAAGCTATCTTCTGCTCACTAAGTCACGCCCGTGATGGTGGTCGCACGCTGGTGACGCATATGTCATTCTCGTGACGCATATGTCACTCTCGTGAGATGCTTAGGCATGCTCCTCTTACTTGTTCTTACTTTCTTTTCTCTTTCCTTCACTCTCATAAACACACAAACACACATTTCACTCATCCTTCCACTAAAGTAATATTTTCTTCCTCAAATTTTCATCAAACTCCCTCAAATATTTCCGAAATAACTCTAAACACATCTCCCTTCTATCCTAAACACTTAAGGAACAATATTTTTCCTTCAAAACCACAAAAAAATCAATTTTTAAAACCTAGGGTTTCAAACATTCGAATTTAAGATTTAGTTTTTTGGTAGATTTTGGGTATTCTAATCACCATAGAAGATTATTTAGTGGATCATTGGAACCTTTTCTTGTGTTTAGAAAGCATTAGGGGGGGATTTTTGAGGAATTTTTTTTGGAAACTTTATCAAGCACCTCAAATTAATCAACATTGGTGGAAAAGGGAAAGGGAAAGGCTACTTATTCAAGAGCGCCAAAGACACAAAGGGGAAGCACCTCAAATAACCCCGACCCCAAAGAAGACCGAGAAATCGAGCAACTTCCGGACTTTCCGGAAGTCGTTTTTGAGTTGGATGAGCATAGGGAAGCTTTCAACAGTTTAAAGGGGTTGGATATGGTGCCAACTAGGTTTATGTGCCACGACATCCTAAAGAAGC
Source organism: Heliosperma pusillum (assembly GCA_022085475.1). Taxonomy (NCBI): domain Eukaryota; kingdom Viridiplantae; phylum Streptophyta; class Magnoliopsida; order Caryophyllales; family Caryophyllaceae; genus Heliosperma; species Heliosperma pusillum. The sequence goes on from JAIUZE010028006.1 coordinate 7,961, forward strand.
CAGAGGTATGGCTACAATCTTCCATATGCATGAACTTTCGTACCGAAGTTTAACATTGGAGTTCATTAGTAGTATGAAATATTTTAAGAATAAGGATGGGGTAGTTTGTGTTTATTTTCGAATCGTTAATTCTAGCCAAATCATCACCTTAATTGATTTCACTGCAATTTTTGGGTTATAATTTCCACCCGAGAAGGAGACTAGAAAACCTAAAGGCTTTGATGAGGTACCTTAGTGGACCGCCTTGACGGGGGAGGGGGAGTTCTAATGGATTTCCGGAGAAATTCAACATTGCTAGTTTACCACCTCGTGCCCCGTGTTTGGCATCGACTTGTGTTGGGGTCATTTTTAGGACGACTAGAGCCCAACCACATGTCCAAACTCGACCTTGTAGTTTTGGAGTCGCACATGAAAGTGCAAGGGTTGGGGGTTGTTTTCAAATTAGACTTAGTGCACCAAATGGTTACAAGAATGAGGAGATTGGCTACTTAGACTAAGCGGAGACAAACATCAGTAATTGGGGGGTTAGTGACTTACCTAGCCAAGCATTTCAGACCCGACTTTAATAATGATAGGGCGTACAAGGTATTGCGTGGGGGGGGGACTTTGTTAGATGAGTCAACCCTTATCCGCTCATACAAGTGGATTAAGGAAGACAAGAACCCGAGGCGGTTTGAGTGGGTGATAAAAGATGCCTCACACTTGTACAACCTTGCCACCGGCTACCACTTATTGAACCTAGGAGAGACGCGATGGATCGGAGACCTAGTTACTTGCTACCGGTAACGGTAGTAGAAGGGTCTTCAACTAGAGCCTCTAAGGAGTTGGGTGAGACCTCGGGTCAAACCCCTCATCAACCCTCGCAACCTCAACCCCAACCGAGTCTGGTTGAACCCTAGTTCCCAATGCCCCAGTTCCCGACCCCCCAATTCCCACCGGGTTACATTCACATACCACCTTATTGTTGGAGTAGGTATCCTCCACAATAGTGCGCACCATAATCAATCTCATTAAGGAATATTATTGGGATATTTATTGACTATATATATATATATGATTAGTCAGTTGATTAACATAAATCAGTAACGGTTGGCTGACTAGAGTTTGACGTTATTGTCGTATGACGGCGGTGATCAACTGATCCCTTTCGGTCACACCTATAGGATGAAACCCAAATAGTAACTAATTAATTGTATATGATACAGTCGATTAGTCCATTACATATATTTGATATATATACGAGAGTTAATAGTTAGAAATTGAGTTAGGAACTCAAATTCGATTAAGCTTATTTTTCAATTATGCGATAAATGACTAACAAATTTATATCTTATTTTAATATGATTAAATAAGATCTAGTTTAATAATTAATCGTTAATTTACTAAATTAGTTGAGGTTTTAGATATATTTTGAGATAGATCTAATTAGTTAATTATATTTACAAGGAGTTGTAAAATAAATTAACTAAACATTGTGAGACCCATTATATATTGATATAATGGTAAATATCACTTAAAATGTTAAGTACATATTATTTATTTATTTGTGTCATATAATTGTTATATGATCAAATTAACACTTAATTATACAAGATAATTAAGCATATGATTAATAAGTATTTGTGGGACAAATATCAAAAATCAAAATGGACCATATAAGGCCACTAGGGGCCGGTCAAATAGTAGTGGTGAAGTGATGATGGTTGCTCTTGTTCATGCTCACAAGTTACATGTGATTATGACATGAATAGTAAACCTAAAATCATTTCACTCAACACTACACTCTACCACTTTGCATGTGAATTAAAATAAGCAAAATAAGTCCCTTGTGAGGCTTAAAGTGACCGGCCATATTGCCTATAAAAGGGCAATATGGTTGTTCATTTTGTGTTGTTCATTCTTGCTTATTTGCTTTATCTCACTAAAATCCTCGCATCTTTCTAAAACTCTCATACACTAATATTAATATTCACTAAGTATTACTATAGTAGTAGTATATTCTAATATTAGTGTAACTTTTCTTATTATCTAGTTAATAATAAGTTAAGTTTATTTGGGTTAGTCTTGGGTGCAATTTATAAGAGATCTTCTAGTTTGGAGATTTTTGGAGGATCATCTATATAATGGCTCAAGAACAACAAGAAGAAGTTCTTGTTGTGCCCATATCTTTTCCATTTCAATGTGAGGAAATTTGTTAGATTTTATATAAATGTCTTTATATTTGCATGCATGTTACATAGATCATTAAATACTAAATTAACAAGTAATTTAGTAACTAATTAGAGGAGTCTAATTAAGGTCTATGGACTTTCATGTGGTATCAGAGCTAGCTTGTAGCATGCATGTTCATTTTGGACAATTTTTATTAAAGTTATAAGATAACTATAAAATCAAAAATTTGAGTTAAAATATGATTCTGACGAAACTTTTTGGTGCATGTATACCTACTGACTTCAAAAATGTTTTGGTCAAATTTCATGATTTTAGGGATTAATTTGCTATTTATTTTGATTTTCGGCTTTTAAACCTAGTTAATATATATATTTGATGTTAAAAGTTAACTAAAAATAGTTGCATGTTGATTCTCGCCATGAAATTTTAATATCATCTCACATACATGTCTTAAATATTGTATGTAAAATTTCGTGATTTTTAATTAAGTGTTGCATGCTTATTGATTTTTATAAGATAAAAGTCGATAATATGAAATTATAATGTTCATAAAATTGAAACGTCCTTTTCTGATCATGAAACTTTTTGGTCCATTTTACATTCTGATTTTGATCATATTGGTAAAATTTTAGAATTTCTTTCACTGTTTTACTATATTTAATGATTTTTATTTGATAAAACCATTAAATATAAAGTCATTTGTTCATAAAATTAATTTAAATTTTTTGAGCAAATATTTTTATTTTTGGAGTTCCTGAAAATGTTCCAGAATGTACAAAAGTTTTTGTTTTAAATTTTTGTGATGTTTATATTTTATTTTTTGTTCATTTCATAATAGTTATGATTAAACCGTTATATTTAGCAAATGAAATCAAATCGATCTAATTAATGACCAACAAAATTAGTAGAGACTAATTTTGAGTTCTAAAACATTTTAGTTAATAAGTTTGAATTTAAATGAGACTTAAATGTTGATATTGATTTTTAATGGTTAAAAATCAATAAATCCCGTAAAATCGAGCTACAATGAGCATGAATGTGTTTAGGACGATTTTGGCATAAATTTTGCAGCAATTTATTTTATTTATGGTTGAATGAATGAATGTCATTTATTTAATAATTTATGCAAATTTTGTACCTAGTATGGCCGAGTTATTTTTTAATCGTTATTACCCGTAATGTAAGGGAATAATGGTTTGGTTGTAATTTTATTGCGATCTCGTATCGCCGGTTTGTAATAATTAATAAATTCATTTTATGTAATAAATGTATAATACGAATTTGTATATTTGTAAATTTGTAATTATTTTTATGAAGACCGGTGACTCCCTCAAGACGGTGCCATTTTTGGAAGGCGTTCCAAGTGAAGAGGCAAGGGACCAAGGAGTTGGTTTCCGAATTTGTAATTATCTAGTTAATTTGATTAGCTAGGTGGCCATACTAGGATTTTTTCGTTGCTTGGTTGCTTGCTTTATTTCCGCTCATTCCAAAATCGTCACACATGCATTTTATTTTTCCGTTATTGTCAATTCAACGTTATTCACAATTCACCGACTTAGTTCACTTATAGGGAATCAATAACTAAATTGACAATATCTCTCACATATTTAAAAATTGAGATTAGCCTTACCAATTAGTAACACCTATGAATCCCGTGTTCATTAGGGCTACCACGCTCGTGGGTCCCTTTTTACCTCGGGTAAGTAGGGCTATCATAAGCTAAAATTGGATTGGACTCAACGAGATAAGCGTTACCTTGGGACTAGGAGATGGATTTAGTTGAAATCCGTCAACCAAGAGTTCTAAGGGTAGAATTAGTAAAGTAATGACTTACCATTTTTAGATAAAGGTAGCATACGATGACTATTTTTATTTAAAGATGGGTCTTGGAATCATTTATATAATTTAGTGAGGGGTCATTATATAAATGCTAAACTTGTGAAAATGTTTTTCAAGTAAATTAACAATGAATGTTTATATATTTCTTTTTGTTGTAGTAACCATATGCGCACAATGTCAACTTCATCAAACAACGCACCCTTGGGTAAGGACTCATGGTTGAGATCCGTCATGGACAAGTGTGTCCTAAAAGATGACGGTAGTAACTTCGTTGAACGAAATCAACGATCAAGAGCACCACGATATCCGATAACGTGCTTCGCTACTTGGTCGAAGAGCCCCCCACCGAACCCTGGCCAAGATCGTCCGCGGTAGTTCGGGCCGAATATGACCTTTATTTGAAGGTTTCCAATGACGTCACGAATGTCTTGATTTGGTCAATCTCACCCAAACTCAAACTCCAATTGATATCTCTTGATGCATATGCGATATTCACGAGGATAACGTCGATGTTTTCGCAAGCCCCTAAAATTCTCCAATATGACGCGGCTACGAAATTCTTTGACACTAAGCTTCAAAGGGCCAAAAAGTTGGCCCACACGTGCTCAAAATGGTTGAGCACGCCGACACCTTAGAGCGTCTAGGGTGCAAAATTCCAAAGGAGTTAGTGGTGGGTAGAATCCTTCATTCACTAACACCAAATTTCACCCAATTTAGGGTGAACTATAACATGAATGGCATGGAAAAGAGTTTCCCTGAACTCCATGCACTCCTCACCCAAGCGGAGAGGGACATGAAGGCTAGTGGGAGTGAATCCAAGGACGTTCTTTCAATGAAATTGAAGAACATGAGCCTTGGGGTAAAGAAGGACTAAGGAAAGGGTAAGACTCTTTTCAAGAAAATCGGCAAGGGAAAGGGCAAGGTCTTTTTTAAGCCCAAGCCCAAAGTCAACAAACACGCGGAGGCGGATTGCTATTATTGTAATGGCAAAGGGCATTGGAAACGCAATTGCCCCAAATACTTGAAAGACAAGAAAGACGGTTGTGTGACAACGTCAAGTAAAATTCTTTCATCACTCTATATGATAGATATTAACTTTGCTAGTAAATCTTCTTGGGTATTTGATACCGGTTTTGGTTCTCACCTTTGTAATCATGTACAGGGGCTGAAGGACGCGCAAGCACTAGCCAAGGGTGACGTGGACCTGCGCATGGGAAATGGAGCTAAGGTAGCCGCAGTTTCCGTGGGCACCTACGTTCTTCTTTTGCCTAATGGTTTAGAATTGTATTTAAATAATTGCTATTATGTACCAACTCTTACCAAGAACATTATCTCCATTTCTGTGTTAGACATGGAAGGTTTTTCCTTTTGTATTAAGAACAATCGTTGTACTTTCTCGTTTAATGAAATGGTTTATGGCGAGGCCATTTCTATTGGAGGTATTTATGTTCTAGATATTGCAAAAGAGGTCTATCATGTAGAAAACAAGAAGCTCAAAATAGGTGAACGTAATCAATCATACCTTTGGCATTGTCATTTAGGGCACATAAACGAACGACGCATAAAGAGACTTGTTTCATCTAAAGTACTCAAACCATTCGATTACGAATCTTATGGTGTATGCGAATCTTGTCTTCTAGGCAAGATGACTCGTGCTCCTTTTACGGGAAAAGGACACGAGCAAGTGAAGTATTAGGACTTATACATACGGATGTATGCGGACCAATGACTATCCAAGCTAGAGGTGGTTATCACTACTTCATTACTTTTACCGACGACTTGAGTAGATATGGATATGTCTACTTGATGAGGCACAAAAGTGATGTTTTTGAAAAATTCAAAGAATTTCAAAATGAAGTAGAAAACCCATTGAATAAAAAGATTAAAGCCCTACGATCCGATCGTGGTGGTGAATACTTGAACAATGAATTTGATTCACACCTAAAAGATTGTGGTATAGTATCACAATGGACTCCTCCTGGCACACCTCAATTAAATGGTGTGTCCGAAAGGAGAAATCGAAACTTTATTAGATATGGTTTGATCAAAGATAAGTCTGACAGAGCTTCCTGAATATTTTTGGGGTTTTGCTATTTTATCTGCAATATTTTCACTAAATCGAAGTCCGACTAAAGCGACAAACAAGACTCCATATGAGATATGGACAGGGAAAGTCCCTTATTTGTCGTTTATGTGAATTTGGGGATGCAAGGCGTTTGTTAAGAATAAGTCTGACGACAAACTCGCACCCAAATCTGACAAATGTCTGTTTGTAGGATATCCAAAGGAAACAAGTGCTTATTACTTCTACAATAAACACGGGGACAATAGTGTTTGTGTCTCGTGATGCAGTCTTTTTAGAAAATGATTTTATTTCTAAAAGACAGAGTGGGAGAAAATTTGAACTTGATGAAGTCCAAGAGCCACAAACCGAAAAGGACGACGAGGAAAACGTTCCCTCTTCGTCTGATACGGTCATTATTCCTTCGGAACCTAGGAGGTCAAGCAGAATTAGTCATCAACCTGATAGATACCTTGGTATTATAGAGGAAGGTGATGACTATAATGTGTTACTTTTTGAAAGCAATGAACCTACTACCTACAAAGCAGCCATTTCTAGTCCCGACTCAAAGTTATGGCTAGGAGCCATGCGATCCGAAATGGATTCTATGTACGACAATAAAGTATGAGACTTGGTTGATTTACCTAAGGAGGTAAGACCTATTCAGTGTAAGTGGATCTATAAGATCAAAAGTGGCATAGATAAACATAATGATGTTTACAAAGCTAGATTGGTGGCGAAAGGTTTCACCCAAGTTCATGGTCTTCACTATGACGAAACCTTCGCCCCAGTCGCCATGCTTCGATCCATAAGGATTATCTTAGCGGTTGTCGCATTTCATAATTATTAGATTTGGCAAATGGATGTCAAAACCGCCTTCTAGAAAGGGATTCTAGAAGAGGAAGTGTACATGACACAACCTGAAGGTTTTGTGGATCCATCAAACCCTAAGAAGGTATGCAAACTTAAGATATCCATATATGGTCTTGAACAAGCATCCAAGAGTTGTAATCATCGTTTCGATCATGTAATTAAACAAAATGGTTTCACTCGAAGTGTGGAGGAACCATGTTTATACATGAAGTTTAGTGGGAGTAAAGTAACTTTTCTAGTCTTGTATGTAGATGACATAATACTCATTGGGAATGATATTCCAATGCTCACTTCTGTGAAGGAGTGGCTAGGGATTCAATTCCAAATGAAAGACTTAGGAGAGGCCCAGCGTATCTTAGGTATCCGGATCTATAGGGATAGATCTAAAAGGAAACTAGCATTAATTCAAGAAACTTATATTGATAAAATTCTTGATCGGTTCAACATGAACGACTCTAAGAGAGGCTTTCTTCCGATGGGAAGTGGGATCACTTTGAGCAAGTAAGAGTGCCCGTCCAAACTCGAGGATATTGAACGCATGAAATTGATCCTTTACGCATCTGTTGTTGGATCAATCATGTATGCTATGATGTGCACTCGTCCCGATGTTGCATATGCTTTGAGCATGACAAGTCGTTACCAAGAAAATCCAGGTGAGAGTCACTGGATAGTCGTAAAGAACATCCTTAAGTACTTGAGAAGGACCAAGGATTCGTTCTTAGTGTTTGGAGGCGAGACTGAGTTACGTGTAAAGGGTTACACAGATGCCAGTTTCCAAACAGATAGGGATGATATGAAATCCCAATCCGGCTATGTTTATATGATGAATGGAGGAGCTGTTTGCTCGAAGAGTTTCAAGCAAAGCGTTACAGCGGATTCTACAACAGAAGAAGAGTACCTTGCAGCGTCTGAAGCTGCAAAGGAAGCTGTGTGGATTCGGCAATTTTTGGAAGGACTAGCATTAGTCTATACTGCCAAAGATCCAATAACGATTTATTATGATAACAGTAGGGCTATCTTTCAAGGAAAAGAGCCCAAGTCTAGTAATAAGTCTAGACATGTACTTAGGAAATATCATGTAATTAGATATTACGTGGACAGAAAGAAAATTGACATTTGTAAGGTTGGGAGAGATGACAACATTGCTGATCCTTTAACCAAGCCTTTGTCAAAGGCTAAGCATGATGGTCATGTCGTCATAATGGGATTGAGATGTGTACCAGAATTCCTTTAGATTATGTAATATGTAATAATTGAATGTTGTATTAATTATTTCATATATGATAATTGCATTCATTGTTCGAGTTTTATTATAAACTTTTGTATATAGTTTGACTAAATTTAATACTTTGTTTATCCGAATAGATTGTAAGACAATGTTGGACCCTATTCAAGTGAATAGGATGAACTTAGTATTTTGTCCCTAGTCACTCAATGAGGTCATGGAGATGACTGGTCGATAACATAAACAGACTGTATGACACTCTGTCGGACAGTGACCTTTGTAGAGACCCTTAAATCAATTATTTGATGCCTGGTCGTGGCAGGGTCTTCTATCTTGTTCCTATGAGTCGATTCTTTAGACTGACGACCGTCTATCTGAGTCGGTGCAGTTTCTGATTGGTTTTAGTTGATGTTCTAGGTCGTGCCGTAAAAGGAGGCCGATGGACATCTTCTGGGTCATGGTGATCTGCATCATACAGAGTAGATGAGTCAACGGGAATTGTCCACCCACGTTGGGTACAAACATCTTCAGGCCACTCGAGGAGTAGTTGCTGTAAATGCGTGGCCACGCTCGGAAAGAGATTTATGGTAGATTTTCCGGTCAGACAGTTACTCTCCCTATCGAGAAAACCACTTTAAATATAATCAATCGCAAGTGCGACCTGAAAGACCCATTGCGTTGAGTGGTAGATGTGATAAAGAGACAAGAGAATTGGTGACGCACACTTGTATCAGACAAGTGGAAGATTGTGGGAGTAGGTGTCCTCCACAATAGTGCGCCACATAATAAATCTCATTAAGAAATATTATTGGGATATTTATTGACTATATATATATGATTAGTCAGTTGATTAACGTAAATCAATAACTGTTGGCTGACTAGAGTTTGACGTTATTGTGGTATGACGGCGGTGATCAACTGATCCCTTTCGGTCACACCTATAGGATGAAACCCAAATAGTAACTAATTAATTGTATATGATAAAGTCGATTAGTCCATTACATATATTTGATATATATATACGACAGTTAATAGTTAGAAATTGAGTTAGGAACTCAAATTCGATTAAGCTTATTTTTCAATTATGCGATAATTGACTAACAAATTTATATCTTATTTTAATATGATTAAATAAGATCTAGTTTAATAATTAATCGTTAATTTACTAAATTAGTTGAGGTTTTACATATATTTTGAGATAGAGCTAATTAATTAATTAATTATATTTACATGGAGTTGTAAAATAAATTAACTAAGCATTACGGGACCTATTATATATTGATATAATGGTAAAATATCACTTAAAATGTTAAGTACATATTATTTATTTATTTGTGTCATATAATTGTTATATGATCAAATTAACACTTAATTATACAAGATAATTAAGCATATGATTAATAAGTATTTGTGGGACAAATATCAAAAATCAAAATGGACCATATAAGGCCACTAGGGGCCGGTCAAGTAGTAGTGGTGAAGTGATGATGGTTGCTCTTGTTCATGCTCACAAGTTACATGTAAATATGACATGAATAGTAAACCTAAAATCATTTCACTCAACACTACACTCTACCACTTTGCATGTGAATTAAAATAAGCAAAATAAGTCCCTTGTGAGGCTTAAAGTGACCGGCCATATTGCCAATAAAAGGGCAATATGGTTGTTCATTTTGTGTTGTTCATTCTTGCTTATTTGCTTTAACTCACTAAAATCCTCTCATCTTTCTAAAACTCTCATACACTAATATTCACTAAGTATTACTATAGTAGTAGTATTTCTAATATTAGTGCAACTTTTCTTATTATCTAGTTAATAATAAGTTAAGTTTGTTTGGGTTAGTCTTGGGTGCAATTTAAAGGAGATCTTCTAGTTTGGAGATTTTTGGAGGATCATCTATATAATTGTAACACCCGCAAAAGTACCCTATTTTTATATTAAAAATATTATACGGATACTTTTCAGCGAAATTTTAGAATTAGTCTAGATTTTAATTTCTCGTGTCTAATTTAGAAAATCCGAGTTCGTATTCGGACTTTACTCGAAATTCCGAGTGAGTTACGCCTTAAGGCGCTTTTGGACTTTTTCCATGTTTTTCCACTCACTCACCTTATATCCCCTAAACCCTAACTCCCTGATTTTCCACTTACTCATTCTTCCTCACCAAGTAACCACCATAACCCTAACTCCCTCGTTTATCGTATAAATTTACGTAATGACTTTAAATATTAATGTTTAGAATATATGATATCCCATTCGCTTGAATCGCATGTTTTGTGACGGTTTTTGATATATCCCACTATGAGTCGGTTTTACATATGTTTTGATTTGAGCACAATTTGTTATGTGTTATGAACTATCATTCTCCGGCTACCTCCTCGCTCGTAAGGCTGGAATGTCGGAACGAGGAGTTGTATCCTTATTGTTTAATTGCATGTTTTAGTGGGCATATGACGACGTTGTTGGGAGGCGAACGCTTTGCGTTGATCGACCTGGCCGTCAAATGTTGTATACTTGCGAGGTGGTTTCATTGCATGTAGCGTACCGCTTGTTATGATGCTTGTGCTCTTTTCCGCCTTTTTCGTGAAGGTTGACCGAATTTGGGGTACTCGGCTTCTATGGTTGACCGAGTCTTCGATGCAAAATGTTTATCGCATGTCGAATCGGAAAATGTGATTCCGAGAGTCTGGCCAGGTTTAGGCTAGGACCGTATTATTATCGTCGTTCTACCAGGAGGAAATTAGTCTACATATACGAAATGTTAATCGTGTATGCGTTCAGGGAAATGTTTATCCCGTGGATGTGATTTTAATCATACTTCCCATGTACATGGTGCTAGTGCGTGTCATTTACCGTGAGAGATGTTGTCAAAATATTCATACGTTTGGATGGATGATTATATGATTGATTATTTGTGATCGTTGGATGACCTGGCGTGGTTTATATGTCGAGTCTAAATCTTATCAAGTATATGCCGCTAACGGTGAGATGCAAGCCCTAGTGAGTATATGGTTGCCTAAGGATGTTTTCCCCGAGTCTATCTATAATATGATGCTTACGGTTTTATACTTCATGTACCTATATCATTATATATTGGAATGCCTATTTATCCTTCTCGTATTTCACATCTATATTTATTTATGTATGCTTCTACTAATGTATTTCCGTTTAAGTGTGTTATATGTGATATGGCTGGGAGAACCCTGACTTACTCCTTACTGACTGTGGCGTTCATGTTTTCATGGATGAACAAGTTGCTTGGATGGATTTTGCTTGTTGTATTTTGGGTTCGGGTGTGAGCTAGCGGGCGTTGGACTTGACGATTCACCCCTAGATGTTTCTTAGCTAGTTGCTAAACAACTTTTATATCTGATAACATTTTGAGAGACTTCGTCTCTTTGTAGTATATTTTATTTTAGTTTGTATTTATTTGACATTCCTCGTATTTTTATCTTGGCATGTAAAAAGTTTTAAAAATACTATATTTTCCGCTATATAAATCGCATGCTTGTTTTGTTTTATTTGAGAATTCGCGAGGGTTGTCACAGTTGGTATCAGAGCATTAACGCTCCCGACGCACACACGTGAACCCTAAACTTAAACTACTTGACCTTGAAATAATAAATGAGAGATGGGTAGAGATTAAGGACTTTATTTGGTAGTCTCTTTGTTTATGCTAAGTGTTAGGATTAACTTGTTTTATTTTGGTTTCTTATGAAGATGGTTAGACCTCGAGTAGTAGAGAATGTCATTCTTGAGGCTCTTACTCAAGTTCTGAGAAACCAATAAGATGCGGCTAACGCTCACGCCGAGCAAGTCCCTCCTCATAGAGAAGACAATCACCAAGAACGCTACGCTTGGGTGGCTAGCCAGATAGCTTCGAGTAAGATTACACCTTATGGTGGAGAGCCGGACCCTACCGAGCTCTCAGAATGGTTTCGGGAGCTGGAGAAGCAATTTGACTTGTACTAAGGCCGTGAAGAGGACAAGGTAAGGATTACTAAGCACTTCTTAGTGAGGGAAGCCGATAATTGGTGGGCGATTACAAATCCCACCGCTACTCTTGAAGTCAACTTCAACTGGGAATGTTTCAAGGCTCTTGTTGAAGGCCGATTTGTTGGAGTAGGTGTCCTCCACAATAGTGCGCCACATGATAAATCTTATTAAGGAATATAATTGGGATATTTATTGACTATATATATGATTAGTCAGATGATTAACGTAAATCAATAACGGTTGGCTGACTAGAGTTTGACGTTATTGTCGTTTGACGGCGGTGATCAAATGATCCCTTTCGGTCACACCTAAAGGATGAAATCCAAATAGTAACTAATTATTTGTATACGATACAGTTAATTAGTACATTACATATATTCGATATGTACGAGAGTTAATTGTTAGAAATTGAGTTAAGAACTCAAATTCGATTAAACTTATTTTTCAATTATGCGATAATGGACTAATAAATTTATATCTTATTTTAATACGATTAAATAAGATTTAACTTAGTAATTAATCGTTAAATTACTAAATTAGTTGAGGTTTTGAGATAGAGGTAATTAGTTAATTATATTTACAAGGAGTTGTAAAATAAATTAACTAAGCATTGTGGGACCCATTATATATTGATATAATGGTAAAATATTACTTAAAATGTTAAGTACATTTATTTATTTAATTGAGTCATATAATTGTTATATGATCAAATTAACACTTACTTATACAAGATAATTAACCAAATGATCAATAAGTATTTGTGAGACAAATATCAAAAATCAAATTGGACCTAACTAGACCAATTGTGGCCGGTTATGATGTAGTTACAAGGGTGATGATTTTGTTCTTGTTGTAACTCTTTAGTTAGCATTTGAAAGTGACATAACAAGTATAAAACAATCATCATCTTTTCTACAACACTCCACTCTAATGCATGTGATCAAATTGAACAAAATAATAGTCCAATTGTGGACTACATGATCCGGCCAAATGGCCTTTAAAATGAGCATTTGTGTTCATTTTTCTACTTACTTCATTTTGTGCAATTTGTTTACTTCTCTCTAAAATTCTTCCTCTCACTAAAACTCTCATATACTAATATTTACTAAGTATTACTAGTGTAGTAATATAGTCAAAATATTAGTAGTATTGTATCTATCTTATTATTTAGTTAATAATAAGGGTATATTATTTGGGTTAATCTTGGTGCAACTTCGAGGAGATCTTCTACTTTGGAGATTACTTGTGTTCATCCATATTTGTAGCTCAAGAACAACAAGAAGGAGTTCTTGTTGTGCCCTTATATTTTTCATATCAATGTGAGGAAATTTCTTCTCTTATATAAATGTCTTTATATTTGCATGCATGTTACATAGATCATTATAAACTAAATTAATAAGTAATTTAGTAAATAATTAAAGGAGTCTAATTAAGGTCTATGGACTTTCATGTGGTATCAGAGCTAGCTTGTAGCATGCATGTTCATTTTGGACATTTTTTATTAAAGTTATAAGATAACTAATAAATCAAAGATTTTGAGTTAAAATACGATTCTGACAAACATTTTTGGTGAATGTATACCTACTGACCTCAAAATGTTTGTGGTCAAATTTCGTGATTTTAGGGATTAATTTGCTATTTATTTTGATTTTTGGCGTTTAAACCGAGTTAACATGCATTTTATGAGTTAAAAGTTAACTTAAAATAGTTCCATGTTGATTCTGGCCATGAAATTTTACTATGATCTCACATGCATTTCTTACATATTTTATGTAAAATTTCGTGATTTTTAATTATGTATTTCATGTTTATTGATTTTTATACGATAAAAGTCGATAATATGAGATTACAATGTTCATAAAATTGAAACCGTCCATTGTCTGGTCTTTGTGAACAAATTTTTTTCCAGTTTTAAAAGTCGGATTTTGATACTTTTGGTGAAAATTTCAGAATTTTTTTCACTATTTATATATCTAATGTTTTTATTTGATAAAACCATTAAATACAAAGCCTATGTAATAAAATTAATTTAAATTTTTTGAGCAAATCTTTTTTATTTTTATAGTTCCTGGAACTTTTCCAGAATGTACAAAATTTTTGGTTTCAAATTTTATGATGTTTATATTTTATTTTGGTTTTATTTCATAATTGTTATGATTAAACCGTAATATTTAGCAAATGAAATCAAATCGATCTAATTAATGACCAACAACATTAGTAGTGACTAATTTTGAGTTCTAAATCAGTTTAGTTAATTAGTTTGAATTTAAATGAGATTTAAAAGTTGATGATGATTTTTAATGGTTAAAAATCAATAAATCCCGGAAGAAATCGAGCTACAATGAGCATGAATGGAACTTAGGACGATTTTGGCATGAATTTTGCAGCAATTTATTT
>JAIUZE010028007.1:0-17840 GCA_022085475.1 Heliosperma pusillum
TAACATTATGTTAATCGAGGTTGTAATTGACAATGTATTGGTGTTTTTGATGATGTTAGGATTGTTGATTGACTAAATTAGTATAAATTGGAGTATTATTGATGGTAGAAAGTTAGTACTCCCTCCGTCTTATTCATTTGTTTGCCCTCTAAATTATTTTTTATGGTTGTTTTAATCAAAAGGCAAATAAATAATTGTGATGGAGGGAGTAGAATGTTAGGATTTTATAATTAAAGTGTGTATGTATTAGTTTGATAGTTGTTGAGTATCCATGTTGATAATGTTATTAATTAGAATGATAGTAGTTTAATTAGTGATATGTTAATTTTAGTATAGTTAGTATCCATGTTGACAATATTATTGTTTGGTGTATTATTGATAATAGATATGTTCCTAGAGTTAGTAATAATTGATAATCAATATTGTTGTAATTATTGTTGTGTGGGTTAATGTTTAGATTAAAATGAAGAGGTTGGAACGTACATGGATGTACGAAGATAGACTTGATAAGAAAAGACGTCCTACCGCTAGATTCATAAAGGGGGTTGCCGAGTTTATTGAATTTGCTAGACAACAAGACGAGTATGATTTAGTAGCAAAGAAACTTAGGTGTCCTTGTATTAAATGCAAAAACATGAGATATCTACATGACATTGAGGTTGAAGAACATCTTTATACAAACGGGTTTTGTCCAAACTACTACAATTGGATTTCTCATGGAGAATCATATTTTTCACTTCCCGAACAATCTCAAATCCCACAAAATGAGAACCCATATAGAGATAGGGTAGTTGATGCATTTGAGTCTAATATTTTCAATAATGATCATATACCAATGAGTGAAGAAGAACCACACCCACAAGCAAAAGCCTTTTTTGATATGTTAAAGGCGAGTGAAAAACCATTATATGAAGGGAGCAAAATGTCATTGTTAGAAGCCGCCTCTCGGATAGTAACTTTGAAATGTGAGTACAATTTGCCATTTACTTGTGTTGATGGCATTGCTTCTTTGATTGAGGATGTTATCCCCGATAATAATGTCATGACACGATCATTCTACAATACCAAAAAAGTAGTGAAAGGTCTAGAACTTCCGCATTACAAGATTGATGCATGTCCCGATGGATGTATGCTCTTTTGGAAGGATGATGCTTTACTTGACAAGTGTAGTAAATGTGAAAAGGCTAGATATAAGACAATTGAGGGAAGTATTGTCTTGAAAGATAAAAAGGGAAAGAATGAAAAAAAGAGAGGTGAAAAGAGTAAGAAACCAATACCCGAAAATCCCGTAACTTACTTTCCTCTAGCTCCGAGACTTCAAAGAATGTTTGCTACCAAAAACATTGCCGAGCAAATGAGATGGCACAAGGAAAATCCCCGTACTCCGGGAAAGATGTGTCATCCGAGTGATGGAGAGGAATGGAAGCGGTTTGATATGCTTTACCCCGACTTTGCTGAGGAACCCCGTAATGTGCGACTTGGCCTTTGTACGGATGGTTTTGCTCCATTTGGACAGTTTGGTAGAAAGTACTCTTCTTGGCCCGTAATGGTCACTCCATACAACTTACCACCTTGGTTATGTATGAAAAAACAATTCATCTTCTTGTCACTAATTATTCCTGGTCCTGATAATCCAAAAACCGCCTTAGATGTTTATTTGCAACCTTTGGTGGAAGAATTGAAACAATTGTGGGAAGTAGGTGTGAAAACATATGATGTGTCTTTAAAGCAAAATTTTCAACTAAGAGCTTCATTGTTGTGGACCATTAATGATTTTCACGCCTACGGTATGCTATCTGGATGGTCTACCGCGGGAAAAAAGGCATGTCCTTGTTGCATGTACCAAAGCAAAGCATTTTCGCTTCCTTGTTCCCATAAAGTGAGTTGGTTTGATTGTCATAGACAATTCTTACCGGTGGGGCATGCCTTTAGGAGCAAAAAAAAAGCTTTCAGAAAAGGTAAAGTGGAGCGCAATCATGCTGTAGATCGACTTCCGGGGGATAAGGTGTGGGATATGGTTTGTGATTTGTCACGTACTATTGATTGTACTAAAGCAGAGACGGAGGTGCTGAAAAAGAAGAAAATTGGTTGGTTTAAAAGAAGCATTTTTTGGGATCTTCCTTATTGGAAAACGATGGTAATTAGGCACAATTTGGATGTAATGCATATAGAAAAGAACTTCTTTGAGCAACTGATTCACACGATTATGGATGTAAAGGGAAAGACTTGTGATACTGTTAAATCAAGAGAAGATTTGAAGACAATTTGCCATCGTCCCAATCTTCACATTTGTAGCGATGAGTCTTTGCCAAAATCTATTTTTACACTTGACAAAGCTCAAAGGAAGGTCTTATGTGAGTGGTTAAGAAAGTTAAAATTTCCTGACGGATATGCATCCGATTTTAGTCGATGTGTTGATATGAAGGAGCTAAAGTTGCAAGGCTTGAAAAGTCATGATTGTCATATCTTCATGGAACGCTTATTACCTGTATCTTTGAGACATCTCCTCCCCACTCCTGTGTGGAATGCAATTGTTGAGATAAGTCAATTTTTTCGAGATTTATGTTCGTCTTCAATATGTGTTGATGACATGATGCGTCTTGAGGAGCAAATACCAGAGATATTGTGTAAGTTCGAGATGATATTTCCTCCATCATTTTTTAATTCCATGGAGCATGTACCGATACATTTGCCTTACGAAGCCAAAGTTGGAGGCCCCGTCCAATATAGGTGGATGTATGCATTTGAAAGGTAACATCACTAAGTAGTAATTAAATTATAATTATTATCGTACTATCTCTTTAATTGATTTAATATTTATATACTAGTCTTAACAACTATTAATCCCATCAATTATTGAATAGGTTTCTTAATCACGTGAAGAAGAAAATTGGTAACAAAGCTCGGGTTGAAGGTGCAATATGTAATGCGTATTTAACGGAAGAGATTGCAAATTTTTGCTCTCTTTACTTTGAAAAACATATTGAAACCAAAGCAAAAAAACTTGAGTGTTGATAAAGCGGATGAACTTGAGACAAGTTTACCCGAGTTTTTCCAAATGCATGATGATGAGGGGTGTTCATCAATTGGGGGAACAAGATATTTGGATGACAAAGAATATGATCGTGCTCACCTTTACGTTCTTTCTAATTGTGAGATTCTGGAATCATATGAAACGGAGTTTGTGAATGATTTCATTAAAGCACATCCTACTGTGAATAGAGATGATGTTTGGAGTAACCATGAGGATCAATTTGCAGCATGGTTTCGGAACCATGTAATTGAGTTAAATATCCAAGATGATTTGATAAGGACTTTGGCCTTTGGTCCTTCACGAGAGGTGAAAACGTGGAATCGTTACTCGGTCCACGGATTTAATTTCCATACATTCAACTACGGTAAGAATAAGGCTAGGTGCAATTATGGTGTTACTATTTCTTCTCTTGATGACAACGAATACTATGGTATAGTTGAGGAGATATTTGAGTTGAGCTATAATGGGCGTGAGCGTTCTTATAATACTGTCTTATTTAAGTGTGAATGGAAGGATAACTCTGTGGCCGGTATGAAATTTCATGAACGTTATAAAATCGTCGAAGTGAATCATACCCGGACATACTCAAAGTATGATCCATTTATACTCGCACATCAAGCCAATCAAGTATATTTCGCTTCTTATCCAAGCACGAAGAATGATCGAAATCAAAAGCAATGGTGTGCAATTTTTAAGACAAAAGCACGCTCACAAGTAGATACAACTTTTTTTCAAGAAGAAATAGTATCTAGCGGGTTTTTGTTGTCTCCACCTGATGAGGACATCCATGAGAATGGAAATGAAGAGGGTGACGGTTTAGAGAACGAGGATGGTGATGGTCAAGTTGACGGTGATGGTGGTGTTGATAGTGATAATGATAATGAATCAATTGGTGATGATGATGAGGACGAATTTGATGATGATAATGATTAATTGGGTAAAGATATATTTATATATATTTTAATTAACTTTTTTATGTTATTTGATGTTTTTTTATGTTATTAACAGCTTATGTTTGTTTTTTATGTTATTAACCGTTTCTAACAATTTGAATATTTGTGTACTTGTAGATGGCAGGAGGTCGAGGTAGACAACGTGGCGGCGGTTCAAACAGACGCCGTAGTAGTACTTCTTCAGTCGACGAGGAGGAGATGGAGATTATTGATCAGCAGAGTCCGGTAGTGGTCGAGGAATCGACCAATGACAAGTCATCGGATCAGACATCGGAGACGATCCAGTTCACGCCGGAAGGGAAGATGATACTTGATCCCGCGGGGTTTTGGTAAGACAACCACCAATGTCTTTAATTTATTAGTTTATAATTATATTACATTATTATTTACCATAAATGCATACTATTCCATAATTTATTTTTCAGGTTTTAGTCTCAAAAGGTTGTACGCGGTTGTACTCAGAGTACAAAGCAGAAGATGACGGGAGTTGCTCCTACTTGTTGGACCAAGGCTACCTCTGCACAAAAAGAGGAGTGGTTCAATAATTTTAGGGTATATTATTTTTGTTTATATTTTCTTATATATTATAGTTTTTAATTAATAATTTATTTTACTAATACTTACCTTTTAAATTGTAGAAAACATTTGACTGGCCGGCCGGAATAGAGTATATTGTACGTCAAAGGTACAATGAGACGTGCACTAGACGGTTAAGGGACAACATGTATAAGGTTGTCAAGAGGAAGAAGGAGCCGGAGCATATGAGAGGTATTTAATTGTTTTTGTTATTTATTTGTATATATATAGTTATATTTTTACACATTTTATCATATTTTATTATAATACTTATTTAACTTGTAGGTGGTGCATATGAAGATATGCTTAAGTATCGTGAAACTGAGGAGTTTCAGGCTAGGTCGGCCCAAGCATCCAAAAATAAAAAAGGAGGAAAGAAAGATGGAGCGGCTGAGCCGTCGCATCACGTAGGATCTCGATCTTTCCTTAGCCTAGTTTTGGGTGTAAGTTATAATTTCCACTTTTTCCTACATTTGAAAATTATAACTTAAATTCTTTTTATTATTAAAATTTTCTTATACAAGTCTTTAATTTTTTCTTTTAGAAGGGTAAGAAGAAAAAAGCTAACACGCCCACAGCTCCGGAGCTCTTCCTTGACACCCATTCCCGGCTCGAAGACAATAGAAGATATTGGATCAAACCAAAAGATAAGGAATTATATGTAAGTTTCAAGCATGTTTGTATTTTTACAATAAGTTCAATTTTTTGAATGTTTAACCAATATTGTAGCTATTTTTAATAACAATGTTTATATTTTGTAGGAAGCATTTTCCGCCGAGAAACTTAGGCATCCCGAGAAACCCGATAACGAGATTTGGTTCGACTTAGTAAAGGGTTTCAAGAAGGGGAACGTCTACGGGATTGGGTCGGCAAAGAACGTATTTTACGAAACTCCAAGGGGAAGAATGTCGTCCCCCTCAAACCAAACATACGAGCCGACAGTCGTGGGAAGACTCCAAGCCGCACTTGACGAGGAAAAAAGAAAAAGCGCGGAAAGGGATGAAGAAATAAGGATAATGAAAGAGAAATTCAAGGCTTGGGAGAAAGTAGGTTTGAGAATTGCAACCAAGGTCCCCCTCTCTATCGGCGGGATTATGATGAAGGCAATGGAAGTGGTGGATTCCAGGCCGAGTCCAATATAAACCTTTGCTTCTGATATAGTTTAGAAACTTGTTACATGAAACAATTCCGTTTAAGAAAATTTGTAAACTTGAAACAATTTTTTTTATCTATATGAGGATGTTGGTTTCACATCGTGTTGTTGTAAATGTGTGAAATCTTTGTGTTTTCTTGTATACTTGCAGGTAGGGTATGATGGTATGGTATGGTAGGATGAAAACGGAAATTTTCATGCAATATCACAGGTATTTTGGCGACTGAAATGTTCATTTGGCGACTATTTTCAGTCGCCAAACCCCCTGTATTTTTGCAAAGTAAAAATCCATTTGCGACTGCTTGGCGACTGAAATCAGTCGCCAAATTGGCGACTGAATACTATGGTAGTCGCCAAAATGGCGACTGATGGTGACTGATTTCAGTCGCCAAATTGGCGACTACATAAGCTTTCAGTCGCCAATTTGAGCGACTGATTTCAGTCGCCATTTTTCACAATTGGCGACTATTTTTTCAGTCGCCAAATTTGGCGACTGAAAGTAGTCGCCCGAATGTTTTTTGGCGACTAATGACAGCGACTAGGTCTTGGCGACTGAAATCAGTCGCCAAATTCATTTTAGCGACGGAAATCAGTCGCCAATATCAGTCGCCTGAATGTTGTTTTCTTGTAGTGGTGTTAATTAAGATCGTTTTAATTTAAATTGTTGTTGGGCTTGACTAAAATATTGTAGTAGTGGAAATTAAAGGAGGTTGCGAGAGATCTCAAGTTAAAATTGTACTCCATCCGTTTTTTATTAATCTTCACATTTGTTGAATATATTATATATAATATATATGAGGAGATTTTTAATAAAATGTGAAGATTAATAAGTTATGAAGGAACTCAAGAGTAATATCTATAAACTCAATTTTCATATAGAACTATAAACTTTGGTTAACGAAAATTTATATTTTGTTCGCCAAAAGATTTTTGACGAATATATTAAGAGTAAAAAATAATTCATGGGCCTAAAATCATCAACTTAAACATTTAATTTTCTTGTCACTTTATCAGAATCATTGTAACCAAAACTCATTAATAATTGACGAAATTACTTTATACGTAACTTCTACGAGAGTACTAGTTCCTTAACACATCCAATTTCTTAAAAAAAAAATAAGTGAGTGGGAATGTAGGTGGACAGACATGCCTCATGAAATCATTATTTACTTCATCACCGACTTTAGACAATTAGACCTAAACAAAATTGAATTTAGCTCAATTAAGCAAAAGTAGAACCCTATTAATCACTGTCTTGTTCTGTTAGTAGGAAGCCAAGAAAGGAGTAAAAGACTATTCTCATCGTGACATACCCAACAAATATTAAACGCGTTTTAGCCATACAAAGGGTATGTAGTCTTGTAGCTAGGGCAGTCAAATGTTGGTGACACATTTATTCAATGTTGATGGAAACTCATATGATTTCCTTTTTTGGGTTCTGGCCGACTACGGGACGATTTAAAGCCATTTATCTAGAATCACATAGATTTTCGTTTGTAATGTCTTACAATTGATTTGAAAAATATAAAATTAAAGAAAGATGGTTGTGACGGATCACAAGTATCTTGTTTGCCAAGCAAAAGAAGCCATAAAATTAGGGCAATGATAACAGCAGTACACCACATTCGTGTTTACTAATGTCACCAAGTTGTGAGAGAGTGAATAATAAGATACTCATATAATTAGCTTATAGTTGAGTGACGTTACTAAAAACAGTAGTTGAATATTGAATGAGGTGGAACAATAAGCCACCGTAACACAAATTCTACAATTGAACCCAATCGAACTAGCAATATATAAAATCTAATAACATCGCTTATAGTATGAATGTTCTTAAAAAACAAAGTTATTGATCAACTGGTAGTTTTAATTTTTATAGCAGCCGGCAATTCAAAACGGCAAAGTGGACACGTATTACTCTTCTTCAGCCACTTAGAAACACAATCTTCATGAAAAACATGTTCACAAGGCAACACAATAAGTTGTTCTTGTTCAACAAACGTTTTCAAACAAACCGAACATTGTTCATCCTCATCAATCGTCAACTCCTCCACTCGTACCCTCCTCAAATTTCTTACTGCCAATTCATCAGCTGGCTTTGGCCCGCGTTCAGGTAGTACGCCTCGCTGCACATAGACCCGATAAATTGGTAAGGATAGCTCAACATTTAACCTGTTTAAATACCAATCAGGCTCACTTGAGTGTGATTCATGTCTCGTAACTAATCTGTCCACGCAGGTTTCGATTTTTTTTATCGCTAAGTCTTGAATTTCCCGCCTTGTAACGCCTATTTCGTAGAGTTTATTACGCATGTCAGCTACTAATAACTCTTTTTCTTGAATCCACTTAATTTCAGGCGATTTGGTTTCGGGTATTTGTTGTTTAAATTCACGTATAACTTGTCTATTCGGATTTGAGAATATGAGACGGGTTTTATGTTTGAGTACGAAACTAACTTTAAAGGCGATGTTATCGGTGTTTTCACAGTACTTGAGCGGAACGACGTAACTGGAATATATTTTCACCTTATCAATTTCCATAAGGG
Source organism: Heliosperma pusillum (assembly GCA_022085475.1). Classification (NCBI taxonomy): domain Eukaryota; kingdom Viridiplantae; phylum Streptophyta; class Magnoliopsida; order Caryophyllales; family Caryophyllaceae; genus Heliosperma; species Heliosperma pusillum. The sequence goes on from JAIUZE010028007.1 coordinate 8,262, forward strand.
TTTCTGTTGAGGTAGTCATCATATTGTTATCAGAAATTAGAATAATGGATGAATTTTCTGTAGATGTTTTGCAAGAACATGTAATTAGTTTGTTAATATAGAGGTTTAATGTCATCTTTGAGTACTAGTAAGATTATGGAAATCCATTGGAAGTCGGTTTAAGAAAATAGGAAAAACTTCTATAATACTCGAACAATTGTTACTAATCCATAATAGGTAAATATTATATTGGAGTACTTCTTAAACACGTATTTCCTCCGTCCCGATCAATAGTTTACACTTACTTTATTTTCCCCTAACAAAATAAACACTGGAAGAACGAAAGGGAGTAGCACATAGCCACAATATACTCCATATACATCATTGTTATAATAAACTTTTGTAGCCTATGTATTGTTTAATTTAAGATGGTTGTAAGCGTGAAATAGATATAATTGACTTTATACAATTTCTTAGCTCACTTCCAACTAGTCTAGTACGGTACAATTCAATTTAATTTTGTTTTGTTCATTCCAGCTCTGCTCAAGTTGACTTTATGGTTCAACTTCATTTAGGCCCGTTTAATCTCATTTTGGTTTCGCTCAATTTAGTTTTAGCAACAAAATACTTTAATGATGAAGATATATCTTTAGCCTATTTTACACTTAAGAAAGTCGTTTATTTAAACTCTAATCTTTGCAGCTTCAATCAACTCACTGATTGTTGTTATTGTAAATAAAGGGTGTACAATAAGGACCACAAACAAATAACAATGCAAGTGAGATATTGGAAGTAATGGCGGAGCTAGGATTTCAATTTAGAAAAATTTTAAGGGGGGTAAACGTCTTATAACATAAGGTACACTTGAAAAAAATTCTAAAAATTTAAAAAATCTCATCCGCCGAGGGACGAGTGCCCCTGCTAGCCCCCCTAACTCCACCACTGATTGGAAGCTTAGTAAAAAACAATTACTGAAAAATAGGTCAGCGGAAGTGTTAAATTTGAAGTATTCTCATTTTATATATTTCGTATACTATCTATACGACGGTGTTATTGGAGAATTGCTATGTACTCCGTATTTTTTTCAAGGACCCCATTTGCCTATTCCCCGCAAAAAGCTCAGGGCCAAAGCTGCAATAGGATTCGTCTTAATGTATGGGACGATTAATTGGGTCTTAACCATAACCTTACTAGAACAATAAGCAAGTGTAACGCAAATTCTACAATTAATAGATTTCTTACTTTTTCTAAATTAAAATAGCAATATGCTCCATATATATACAATCAAATAACATGGATTATGACTATGAATTTCCTTACTGAGAAAACTAAAAGTATATGAAGAAGAAGAAGAATTATGTATTTCTTATTCAGTCAATTAACGTAATACACCAAACATATATACATGATACAGTTAAGCCAAATCTTTGACTATCCTTATTTCCTCCTACATATATGTTAACTAAATATACAATTTACATAAATATAATGATATGATAATGCAGAATAATCTCCAAATATTTTTCCAATCTTCATATTCTGCTTCCATAATTTAACACTCCCCCTCAAGTTGGAGCACTCGGTAAGCCGAGTCCCAACTTGTACTGTAAATGATCAAAACTTTCTCCCCCTAGCGCCTTTGTGAATAAGTCCGCTATTTGCTCCTTACTACGAACGTGAGACGTGCTTATATTATTTGAAATTAAATGTTGTCTCACAAAATGACAGTCTATCTCAATATGTTTTGTTCGATCATGGAACACTGGATTTTTTGCAATATGAATTGCCGCTTGATTGTCGCAATATATTTTCATTGGCTCTGTATGAAATATGCCCAACGAAGCCAGGAAAGACTTTATCCATATGAGCTCACTGGTCACTCCTCCCATTGCTCTGTATTCAGCTTCAGCTGTCGACTTGGCCACCGTCACTTGCTTTTTGGCTCTCCAAGATATTGGCGACTCTCCAAGTGACACGAAGTACCCACTCAACGACCTCCTTGTAATCGGACAAGATGCATAGTCCGAGTCACAATACCCCTTTAGTTGATAATCTGCTTGTCTCTTAAAAATAATTCCTTTGCTCGGATTTCTTTTCACATATCGCACCACTCGTAATGCTGCTTCCCAATGCTCTTTCCTCGGTTCATTTACGAATTGTGATAAAATGTGAACCGCGTAAACGAGGTCCGGCCTTGTAATTGTTAGGTACACCAATTTTCCGACGAGTCTTCTATATTTCATAATATCTTTTAGCACGTATCCCTTTGCTAATGACAAGTTATGTCTTGGCTGGATTGGTGTGTATGCTGTTCTTGCACCTGCCATACCACTTTCTTCTATTATGCTCATGGCATATTTCCTTTGATTCAAAAATAATCCATTTGCTCCCTGGTCCACCCACCTCTATGCCCAAGAAGAACTTGAGTTTCCCTAAGTCTTTAATGCCGAACTGACCATCTAAGAATGCTTTGAAATTTTCACAAGCTCTCTTATCGCTACTAACCACGATCATGTCATCCACATAAATAAGTACCCCAATGAATACTCCATTTTGATTTCGTGTGAACAAGGAGTAATCGGCCAACGACTGAACAAACCCGTAACTTTTCATTGCAACTGTTAATTTAGCGAACCAATTACGAGAGGCTTGCTTCAAACCATAAATCGATTTCATCAATTTGCATACTTTGTTCCCGTTCTTTCTCTCAAAACCTTGTGGAATCTTCATGTAAACTTCTTCTTCGAGTTCTCCGTGTAAGAACGCATTGTTGACATCCAATTGTTCAATCGACCATCCTTTCATTACCGCAACTGCTAACATACACCTCACACTTGTCATTTTGGCTACTGGCGCATATGTTTCATGGAAATCTATTCCTTCCACTTGAGTGAACCCTTGTGCTACAAGTCTCGCTTTATACCGTTCAATTTCTCCATTTGCTCGGTACTTAATTTTGTATACCCATTTACACCCTATGGGTTTCTTACCTTCCGGCAAGTTCACAATTTTCCAAGTACCGTTTCCTTCCAAAGCTTCTATTTCTTTTCTCATCGCTTCTCGCCATTCCGAGCCTTTGACCGCCTCATAGTAATGAGTAGGCTCTTTATGCTTATCAATTTTAGCCAAAAAAACTTTGTGTGATTGTGAAAAACAATTAGTAGCAACATAATTGACTAGCGGATAACGCGTACCTGACGACGAGGATTTTCTTTGTTCGGTGTGAGCATGTAGCTTTGGGTGTATTATTCGCGTGGACTTGCAATAATAATCTTTCTTCCAAAATGGATCTCGTCTCTCTCTTGCACCTCGACCCATTCTTTCTTCCATCTCAGTATTATGCATTCTTGTCATGACTTCATCAGTTTCTTTATTGTTTGCATTGCTGTCAAATATTTCGTGACTTCCTGTACTTTCATTTGGTACTGCATCAGCAATTGTACTAATATCATGTGCCCCTGCCACGTTCTCTGTTGAGATATTGTCAACTCTCCCCCTCACAACAGAGGGTGCATCAATCTCAAAGTCATCCGTGTACAAAATAGTGTCTTGCTGATGTTGTGACATGGGTTCTGTTTCCCTTTGTTGTGTAGTTTCACCATTTTCAAACACCAAATAAGGAAAAACATGTTCATAAAAAACAATATCGCGTGACACAAATACCCGTTTTTCCTTTAAATCGTACACTTTCCATCCTTTTTTACTGTGGGGATAACCGAGAAATATACAACGTTTTCCTCGTTCTCCAAATTTATCTCGTGTTTTGTCTTTATTGTGAACATAACACAAGCACCCAAAAATCCTAACATTGTCATAATTTGGTTTCTTGTGATATAATAAATCATACGGGGTCTTCCCATCTAACAACGGTGTGGGTGTACGATTTATAAGATAAGCAGCAGTGAGTATGCATTCTCCCCAAAAATACAGAGGTAACCCCCCTTCAAAACGTAAGGCCCGAGCTTTTTCAAGTATGTGACGATGTTTCCGCTCTACCCTACCATTTTGTTGGGGTGTATCCGTATTACTAGTTTGAAATAATATACCATTTTCTTCATAATATCGTTGCATAGACCCGGCCAATAATTCCGTCCCATTGTCACTTTGGATTATTTTAACACAAGTCTCGAATTGAGTTTTTACCATTTGACAAAAAAATTTCATATAATCTCCAGCTTCACTTTTATCTTTCATCAAATAAACCCAAACTGCCCGACTATGGTCGTCGACTATGGTTAAAAAATAATGTGCTCGGGTTAAACTAGCAATTCGGTATTTCCCCCATATGTCACAGTGAATAAGGCCAAACAAAACATCACAACGTTTGTTATTGGAATGAAAAGGATTGCGAGTTTGCTTTGCTCTACAGCAAGAATCACAAATAATATCCGAGTTCCAACTTAAATTACGTCCAATTAAAGGAGAAAAACGAGACAATATACTCTTAGAAGGATGCCCAAGCCGTTTATGCCACAATCTCCCTTCTTTGCTCACGGTTATTCGTCCTACTTGCTCTGGTCTTTCCGACTTGTAATAATACACCCCTTGCCGATGCTCACCCCGTCCAATCGTCATCCTCGTAGTCTGGTCCTGCATTTCACAATGATCAGTATAAAAAGTTATTACACAATTGCTTTCACTTATTAGTTGTTGAACAGAAATGAGATCGCAAGCAAGTGTCGGCACAAACAAAACATCTTTTAAGATAAAATTCTTGCTTAATTCGACTTCTCCATGGATTTCGGCTTTCATTGTCCTGCCATCAGGCAAACTAACGGTGGATTGATCTTCATACCTAATATTTTTCAACAAATCTTTCTTCCCAGTCATATGATGTGAACATCCACTATCTATTAACCATTCGACATCTAATGTAACTTTCATACCTTGCAACTTTTCATTACCGTCAAGACTACCGTTCAAAAAAGTTCGCAGCTTTGTCATCTCCTCGTTGGTGAGAGGCAGATTCTGGTTCGAAACCTCTGCGTTCCCTGTCCCCGACGAGCTTCCCACGGCATTGGCCTGATATCCGCGGCCACGACCTCTTCCTCGACTGTTTGCCCCTCGGTTACTGCCTCCGCCTCTTCTTCCACGTCCTCTTTCTCTAGCCTTTACTGTTTCATACCCGTGTTTCTCATAACAATTTTCTTCGGTATGATAGTATTTGTTGCAGTGAGTACACTGTGGTGGGTAGTTATCCTCTTCAATTTCTGATTTCTTATAACCACTTCGACCTCGTCCTATACCAACAGATTTTACCATCATGGCTGCTTCAATTTTCTCCTCCCTAACTTTGGTTATGGAGGCATGTCTTTCTTCCCTCAATACAATACCATACACGCGATTGATGTTAGCAATGGGATCCTCCATTAATAGGTTGGTTCGTAAATTCCCATATAATTTTGAGTCCAACCCCATTAGAAATTGATGAACCTTCTCCTCTTCTCGCTCCTTTGCTATTGAAACAGCTGCTCCACAAGTGCATCCCTTCACGGTGCTATAATTCCCCAATTCATCCCAAATTGCTTTGAGTCGAGTGTAGTATTCAACCACCGAATCTGTTCCCTGTTTGCACTCATTGAGTTCGCCTTTTAATTGATGGACTCGGGGTGCATTTCCGGCTGAATACCTTCCACGTAACTCTTCCCAGACTTCATGTATTGGTTGATCAAACGTGATGCTCGAGTGTAACTTTGGATCGATCACATTCCGAAGCCACGCACGGATCATCGCGTTGCACTGCCGCCACGCTACAGACTCAATGGTTTCTTCTTCCCCATCATTTGTTGGTTTCTTGACTCGGCCTTCAATGAAGGCTAACTTATTCTTTGCATCTAATCCGTTTTTTACGGCTGCTGCCCACATATTATAATTATTGCCATCAAAAATGATTTGTGTTAAATTCAAATTTGGGCTCTCCGAGGGATGTAAGTACAGTGGCGAAGTTATGGGAATGATCTTTGGACCTTCCTTTGCCACTGTCAATTCTCCTTCACCAGGCATGGTGAAATCGATACTTCTTTGTATTTTCGTTGTGAATTTTTTGTGTGTGTCGTATTGTCTCTGGCTCTATGATACCATGAGAAAACTAAAAGTATATGAAGAAGAAGAAGAATTATGTATTTCTTATTCAGTCAATTAACGTAATACACCAAACATATATACATGATACAGTTAAGCCAAATCTTTGACTATCCTTATTTCCTCCTACATATATGTTAACTAAATATACAATTTACATAAATATAATGATATGATAATGCAGAATAATCTCCAAATATTTTTCCAATCTTCATATTCTGCTTCCATAATTTAACACTTACAAAAAATAAGTATTGATCAACTAGTAGTTTTAATTTCTTTAGCAGCTGGCAATTCGAAACGACAAAGTGGACACACATTACTAATCTTCAACCATTGAGCAACACAATCTTCATGAAAAGCATGTTCACAAGGCAACACAATAAGTTGTTCTTGTTGATCAACAAGTAGCGTTTCGAAACAAACCGAACATTGTTCATCCTCATCAATCGCCGACTCCTCCACTCGTACCCTCTTTAAGTTTCTTACTGCCAATTCATCAGTCGGGTTTGGCCTTCGTTCAGTTAGTACACCTCGCTGCACATAGACCATATAAATCGGTAGTAATAGCTCAACTTCTAACCTAGTTAAATACCAATTAGGTTTATTATATGAAAGTGATTGATGTCCCTTAACTAATCTATCCACATCAGACTCGATTTTATTTATCGCTATGTTTTGAATTTCCGGCCTTGTAACGCCTATTTCGTAGAGTCCATTACTAAAACAGATTTAAAATGGTTGAGAGGTAAAATAGATTTATAACAATTCATTTGTCCGGTTAATATGAACATTAGTTAAAATAAGGTCATGTTCTTTTAGGCTTGTAGCCATTTTGGATATTTGCAATTTCTTAGCTCACTTTATTACCCCCTCCATCCCGGTAATTATTATCATATTTCTTTTTGGGTATCTTTGTCAATTGTTGTTCTTTTTATATTATGATGGTAATTTAAGAATAATTTGACCCCCCAATGGGACTATTGGTCACTTGTCATCTACTAAGTATAACCATAAATGGTATCTTACTCTTTCATTGATCTTTGTACCAAAATAAAAGGACATCAATTGACCGGGAAGGAGGGAATAAGTCAGTTATATTCAATCTAGTTTCTTAATTCGGATCAACTTAAGTTCGACCAAAAATTAAAGCTTTAATGGTTGAGATATATCTTTAAATCCGATTTACGCCTAAGACAGACGTGTATTTAGGCTCTATTATTTTCAACCTAATTTAGGTTCAATTTCGTTCAATTTAATTCAATTCAGCTTAACTAAGTTCAATTATACCGAAAGTAATAGAGTCTTGTTAGTAATATTGATCTTAAATAACATTATTAATATAAATATTAATGATAATAATACAAATAATACAAATATTAATAATAATATTCTTAATGAGTAGTAGTAGTAGTAGTAGTAGTAGTAGTAGTAGTAGTAGATAGTAGTTTAAAATGAATTAAAATGTACTAAACTGCAAAGATTTATTTATTAAATAACATTTATTTATTACTCCTATTAAAATTAATAATAATAATTTAATTTTAATTTTAATTTTAATAGGAGTAATAAATAAATAGTAATAACTAATAAGTTTAAAGTTTAAAATGAGTATAACTGAAATAACTCAAAATTAGTATTACATTTTTTTATAGCTGAATTTTATAATTCTGAATTGCGCTTATTAAGTTCAACTCAATTAAACTGGCTAGCAGTGAAAATACTAAACTGAATTACTCCCTTCGCCCCGGATACTTGTTTACTATTTTCATTTAGAGTGTCTCATTTATTTGTTTACATTTCTACATTATGAAGGTATTCTATGAGTATTTTGATCTCATAATGGAATTATTGTCCACGTGTCAACTTAGACCTGGCAAACGGGTCATGCTAGTTTGGGTTGGGTCAATTCGTGTTTGTCATATTATTGGGTTAGTTCGGCTCGGGTCGGGTTCTTTCGGGTTTCAGGTCTGTTTTGGGTTTGTTGGTCGGTCATTTTAGGGTTAAGGGGGTCGGGTCATTTTCGGGTCAATGGTTAATTAAGGTCGGGTTAGTTCGGGTCGAATTACTTTGACCTGGGTTAGTTCGGGTTAATTTGAGTCAGCTTAATTAATTAAATAATTACTAAAAGGTTAATGATTACCACACAGAGGCTTCTAAGAGATTTCTAATAGTAACATATGTCGCAATATAATGTTAAAGATAACCTTTTTAAGTTATTGTATAAAAAGTGTCTTAAGGCATGGTCATTATTGGTTCGGGTCGAATTAATATAATAACATTAAATGTGACTTCAAATTAGCTAGTTCGAGTCACTTTGGATCATCTAAATCGGGTCGGGTGGTTTTGGTTCTAGTGATTTTGGGTCGGGTCTGTCAAAAATCGGGTCAAGTTAGGGTCAGATCGGGTTAATTTGGGTGTCGAGTTATATTCCGGGTTAGTTTCGAATCTCGGGTCAGCCTTTTCAAATCGAGTTATTCAGGTCGGGTTGCTTTTGTCAGGTTTATTTGTCATCCACTAACTAGAACACAAATTGTCATGAGTTTTACATGTCTGTGATGACCGGGACGAATGGAGTAAATAGTAGGGAACTAAGCTGAACTAGGTGCTGATATTGACACCAGAAAGGAGAGACGCTTAATCCACCTCTCACTTAAACACACAAGATTCTCCAATAAACACAACAATGGCGGCAGCAAAAGGAGTAACCTTAAACCACATAGCTAGAGAATCATCAGACGTCAAACGCCTTGCCACCTTCTATCAACAGGTACATCTCTTCTACTTTCACTTAATCTCCATTATTAAATCCCCAAATTACTTCAATTCCCTTAATTTTATTTACATGCAGATTCTAGGGTTTGAGAAGATAGATAGCCCAAAATTTGGGGAATTTGAGGTGATTTGGTTGAAACTTCCTTCTTCTTCATTAACCCTTCATCTTATCCAAAGAAATCCTTCCAATAATCTCCCTGAAAGTCCTTATAGTGCTGTTTCTCCTGTTAAAGATCCTAAGAATCTTCCTCGAGGTCACCATGTTTCTTTCGGCGTATCGAATTTTGATGAGTTTGTTCAATCTCTTAAGGTATATACTTTTCTGGCAAGGTTTTTCAATGGTGTGGGTTTTAGTTATTTGGCATGTTGTAGTATTCATGTTGATTAGTTATACTCCCTCCGTCCCAGTCATTTGTTTACCGTTCTATTTGGGAAGGCTTTTTATGAGTAATTTGGACTATTGTCCACTTGTGATCGAACACTGCTCCTCACAAATGATCCCCTCCACTCTCCTTGGTGGTTGTGCCAAAAGCAATGGTAAACAAATGACATGGACAGAGGGAGTACATTTTTACCGTCTTTACTTCATTCTATCGTGAAGTACCAATCATTTTACGGCGTACCCTTATTGCGATTTCATTATGGGTTATCCGGGAACAATCTATCTTGTTGTTAGCACACATGAGGGAGCTTTTGTGGCTTGTGGCGCTGAGTGTTGGGGTAATGTTGTTGTTAGTTGAATTT
>JAIUZE010028010.1:0-23012 GCA_022085475.1 Heliosperma pusillum
GTACCCAAAAGGATCTGAGCTTACGAGGTCGATTGATCAAGCACGTAGATGTCGAAAAGCTTAGAGCAAGGTCTAGAAAGCAAAGAGAGAAGAGAAGGACGGAACGCTCGCGTGCCTAAAAAGTGAGAACGGAGCTCTCCTTGAATAGTAGAAAATATGAAGAGTTTTGGAATGACACAAACTATGGAAAGATATCTCGAAAATATTTTGTAAACAGAGAAAACACGATGAGAAGGAACGCAACAGGTGCTGCGATCCTTCAAAGGAGCGCAACACTTGCTGCGTTATTTCCCTAGAGGTTTCCTTCTACGGAAAGAAGATTTCCACGTTTCTGTTACGGAATTGTGGTAGATCTATACTTCCCTTTTAAAAAGATAAGCGATATATTTTATCAAAAGGATAGAACTTGAAGATTTAATAAAATATCCAGAATATTCCTGCGCGTTCCGACTCGGTGTTTTTAAAACGGTTTCTAGAAAACGAAGCGGTTTTCGACCCAGACTCCAAATGAACTCTAATGACTGTCGAAACAACCGTACCGGTGCGTAGATGACGACCGAGGGGTATACATATGTGTTTGAGCTATCACTTGACGATAAACTTACGAAATGTCATAAATCGTTTCGCGTACCAAACATGCGGCCCAATCATCACTGGGTGGTTGGCGGAAGGTGTAGAACTCTAATTACATTCCTCTAATTAGTTCATTAAATTACATTAACTTAATGATTTGGGATCTAGTTATCATGCATGCAAATATAAAAGCATAAAAGAAAAGATAAGACGAAAACATCCTTACATTGGGATTTTTCGGTTCAATATGGGCACAATAAGAACTCCTTCTTATTGTTCATGAGCATGAAATTAATGGATGATCCTTCATAAAACAACCTCCAAAGTAGAAGGTCTCCTTCTTGTATGTTGCACCCAAGAATCAACCCAAATAATCTTAACTTATTATTAACTAGAAAATAAGTAAGACATTATACTACTAATATTATTGTATTACTACACTAGTAATATGGTATGAATATTAGTTTGCATGTGAGTTTTAGAGAGTTGTTGGGTTAGAAAGAGAAGTAAGAAATAAGCATAAAAAATGAAGTGATGAAAATTGAACACCTCTTGTTCTATTTAAAGCCAATATGGCCGGCACCCTTAGGCTCCAAAAGGGCTTTATTTTGCTTATTTTTCTTCTCGTGCAAATGACTTGAGTGTGGGTAAGAGAATGATAATGATCATGTGTCATAACATGTCATAATCACTTGGTGGAGTGTGGAATTGGTAGAGTAAAATCACTAGTGATTTTGTCTACACAAAACCGGTGCACATGAGTCCACAATGGACCATTTTGATTTTTGATATTTGTCCCACAAATACTTATAATAATATGTTTAATTATCTTGTATAATTAGATGTTAATTTGATCATATAACAATTATATGTGACACAAATTAACAAACAATATACACTTAACTTTAAGTGATATTTTACCATTATATCAATATATAATGAGTCCCACAATGCCCAGTTAATTTATTTTACAACTCCTTGTAAATATAATCAACTAATTACCTCTACCTCAAAATATATGCATAACCTCAACTAATTTAATGAATTAAAAATTAACCACTAAATTAAATCTTATTTAATCGTATTAAAATAAGACGTAAAATTTATTCAATCAGTTATCGAATAATTGACTAATAAACTTAAGTGGAATGAGTTCTTAACTCAATTTCCAATAAATAAACTCTCGTAACTAAACGTACACATCAAATATATGTAATGCACTAATTAAACTATACCATATACAAATAATTAGTATTCTATTTGGGTCTCATCCTATAGGTGTGACCTAAAGGGATCAGTTGATCACCGCCGTCATACGACAATAACGTCAAACTCTAGTCAGCTTAGCATTACCGATTTACGTTAATCAACTGACGTGGAGTATCAAAATATACTAATCATGCCACGTATATTCTAAATGAGTTTCATTATATAAATGCACAATTGTGGAGGACACTTACTCCAACAATTACAACGTGACGACTATGTTGACGCGAGGCGGCTCAAAGAGTCTGAACCAAGGACCTGTCGTTGGAAACATTTTAAAGTCAGTCGACCATCGGGGAGGGTCGTTTAAAGTCCGTTACACTACGTATAGAAGCTCGCCAGCCATAAGAAAGAGTCATACATGAGGCATCTTCTTTTTTGGGATGAGGTGCGAAGTGAGGCTCGCGAGCCGTCGAGTGGGGTGCGTCATGAGGCTCGCCAGCCGTTTGAATCGGGAACGTTATAAGGCTCGCCAGCCGTTTGAATGAGGTGCATTATGAGGCTCACCAGCTGTTTGAATGGAGTGCGTTTTGAGGCTCGCCAGTCGTTTGAATACAGTGCGTTGTGAGGCTCGCCAGCCGTTTGAATGAGGTGCGTTATGAGGCTCGCCAACCGTTATATGTGAGAATATGCCTGTCTCTGTCCTCAGGCGAACTCACGTTTGGGGAAACATATATTGAAAGGAATTTTCGAAACTTGATATATGGGAGACTCTGTCAAGATTAGAGCATTCCGGGGAATCTGCTCGGTTGTGGCGTCCAAATTTTTGGTAATAAAAGATGGGCATACATATTGTATGTCCAAAAGGTGGGTCCCTGCTGAGATGACAATATCATCTGACGGTCTTGAAGCCTGTCAAGGCGCGGGTATACGGAAGACTCTGTCAGGATCGAATCATTACGGGGGATCTGCTCGGTTGTGGCGAGCAATATCCTGATGATAGTAGAGATGCCCATGGACTGTATGTCCGAAAGGTGGGTCCCAACCATTTCTTGTTTCATGTTGTTTTTTTTTAATTGATTTGAATTGAAAAGTGACGAACGATTGTCAATTGAAGATTTTTGAATTGATTTGAAAAGTGACGAATGATCGTCAGTTGAAGATTTTGTTTGAATTGATTTGAAAAGTGACGAACGATCGTCAATTGAAGATTTTGTTTGAATTGATTTGAAAAGTGACGAACGATCGTCAATTAAAGATTTTGTTTAAATTGATTTGAAAAGTGACGAACGATCGTCAATTAAAGAGTTTTTTTTATCTTTATAGGAGATCGAGGTGGCAGGCGTCGAGCCCCCACCTTAACCCGAGGTGCAGAAGAGTAAGATTCTAACATTGGCTATCTTCATTGCATAGCAATGAGTTTGATTTGACCCTTATTTGAATATAGGTGGCACCGTCTCAGCACGCGGCATTGTGGAGGGTGACTAACAGGCTGCGGGCTACGGCCATCGAGGCGCTCTCAGGTGGCCGGGATGGACAGGTATATATAAACCTCTAATTCCATTTCCATATTTATCGTATCTTCATGTATTTTAAAATGAAATGAATGAAATGAGGCCTTTCTTCACAGAGAGACCTGGAGTGGGAGTTGGTGGAGTCCCGGGAAGAGACGGCTCGTCTGTTGAGGGATTTGGAGGGATGATGAGATCGCCGCTCTCGAGGTGACCGTAGCCATGCTGGGTCGAGACTAGGATTAGTTGTCCTTCTTTTTGCCGTTGACTTGTACATTTTGACTTGTTTTTGTACGTTTGGATTTTGACTTTGTCTCGGGCGAAAGCCCCCAACTTTGGATGTTTTGGGCGAGAGCCCCCAGTTTGATTTACATGCCTCTTTTGAGTGCCTCTGTTGTTGGGTATTTTCTCTTCCTGCAGGTTAGTCTAAAACAGGTTTAGTAGACGACGGTTTCTGCCGTCATAATGCCGAAAATGACATAGAACTCACATAATGTACATGTAGCATATTGGTGGCCTAAGCTGGCGCAAAACAAAAATATAATGTGCAAAAATGCGGTTTTGTAAAAAGAAATGTATAAGTGTTTGAAATGAACAGACACGTGTAAATGTTTGAAATGACCAGACATGTGTAAGTATTTAAAAGAACCATACATTTGTAAGTGTTTGAAATGACCAGACATGTGTAAGTGTTTGAAAGAAAGAAAGGGGAGTGAAAATGATTCCCCTAAAAAGATGAAAGAAAATGAATAAGCGTGCTCATTTGGCGGCCATGTCGTCTTCCGTCTTGAAAAGTGAACCCGACAAGGATTAGGAAATCCTAGATGAAGTTAGTTGATGAGATTTTCCTTTATTATTCTTATCGAAGTTCAAATGCAAACGCAGATGTCGTTCTATTTACATTTAAAATAATGACGGGTTGAATCCTCTGAAGGATTGCCTACGTATTCATAAAAAATGAAATCAAACCCTGTGCGTAGTTTGACAATGTAAAAGAATAATTTTTCAAAGCAAGACCTTGTAATTCAGTTTAATTGATGACATAAGGATATCCAATTGTCAAAATGCAAAAGCATAGCGACATTAATTTTAACTGGCCAAGGGCCGGTGTTATTAGTGTCGCACGAGCGGCACGTGTGTTACGCGAGGCGCCGTTTTTTGTTTTTTGCCTGAGAATGAGTTTTGGCCTCTTTACAGTAACAAGCTCAGCGATTTATGCAAAACTAATACTATAGAAAAAAAATATTTTTGTCACCGTATAAGCTTAGTGTACATCCATCGAATTCTTAGATGCTAAACAAGGGTGAAAGAAATGAAATGGAGTGGAAGGTTCTAATGGTGTTAGAAGACACTGCAGATTTGTGTATCTCTCTCACGCACCTAAATGAATGAAAGGATCGTCCTAAAAGGCATGTAGACATGGTAACTGCGAATTGATTCGTCCGAAATATGTGAAAACATTACTATTTGAGAGATTTTGTTTTGTTTGTAATTTTTGACTGGAGAGATTGTTTTTTTTGACACTTTGAATTTGTAGTCATTGACTTGATTTTTTTTTGTCTTGTCTCGTGATTTTTTTAAAATATTTGAGACTTTTGATTTGAAGTTGTTGGACTGTGTTTTTTTAGTTTTAGGCATGATTGCACTAAAAAATTGGTTTGACGCTCGGGTGAGGTAGTTTTCTAGCACCCATGGTAAGGGTAATAGATTGTTTGGCAAAGAATGTAATTTTTCTTTTTCTGGTAGTCATATTAAATATAGGAATTGACGAATCGGGTAGAAAAAATAGAGTCTCCAAACCAAGAGGTCACCTAGAGACACGACGATCAAGGAATTTTTCACACCACAAGATATGAAAAATGTGGTAAATGCACGCCCTTGTTAAGGCTTATTCTAAGAGGTCGAGTGATCTACACTAAAGAGATATGACCTAAAGTATTTTTAGTCTAGCTATTCTACTAGTTGAGGGTAAAAAGTAGAACAAGTGACTAATAAAAAGTACATGTGCTCTTTTTTCTTTTCTGTTTTTGGCAACTCAAAGAGGACAAGGATGGTCTTATGTATTAAAAAATGCTAATATAGTGAAGACAAATAGCCCCTTTCAGATGTCATCCTCAATTCTTGTTCCTAGCACAGTTAAGTCTTTGAAAGACTTTATGTTTTGGTATCTCAAGTATTTTGCATAAACATGTGTCAAATTGTCCACGAACGTTTCCACAAGAGTGGATTCATCTGGACGTTCAACAATTTGTGTGCTAGTCTTCCTCCACCTACTTAGGAAGTCGGTGAAACCTTCTTTCTCATTTTGGGTAGGAACCTCTAGAGTATGCATATTGACTTGAATCTCGGCATTGTCTGCGTATTGCTTGGTGAACTCGATTGCGGCATCATCCCAGGTTGTAATTTTCTTATCTTCAAGAGAATAGAACCACTACTTAAGAATGGTGTCAAGAGATGAACGAAAGATCCTTAGGAACATCACATGTTTGATGCCTTTGATAGACATATAATCTTTGAAGGCACGAATGTGATTCAAAGGGTTCTCGTGCCCCTTGAACTTTGAGATGTCAGTCATGTTGAAGTTGGTTGACAATTGAGTACTTACGGCTTCATATATGCGATTATGTTCCATGTAGATGTCATCCCCCATGAAGTACAAGATTTGAAATGTTTGTCCTAAGCAACCGTAGTGTGGTTGTAGGAGTGATGACTTAAAGTGGAGAAAACACGATTTTAACTGGACATTTGAGCAGAGTTTTGACTTATTTTGCGCTACTTCAGGGCACTTTTGAAAATACTTTACAGTTTTGAAAAGGATTTTATTTTTGAAAAGTTCGTCATGGTTTTATTCACAAAATGGTGATCATGTATAGGTTAAACACATTTATACAAGCGTTATAACGGTATGCTGAGAGCTTTTAAAAGGTTTTAGTTTAAATGGTGGGTTGCCATACCGAGCAATCAAATCCGGGTATGTGGAAAGGTCCGCGCCAAACATAAATAAGGTCGGCTCCTAGTCCAATTTATCGAGTATTGAAAGCTCTTGATACTAAGATGAGTATGTATCGCGGAATGGTTGACGTCAATCCTTATCCATCCTTAGGTGAGATAAGAATTTGGACCATCCGGAGAGGAAGATTGGTCGAAATGGGTTGGGCTGAGCCTAGGAAGGCCGAATAAAACGACCTAAGAAGGTCGAGTAATGAAAATCGACAAGTATCTCGTACAAACTATTCCTTAAACATGTTCACGTTTCACTCTGGGTAACACGTAAGTGTATATTCCCTAGCAGAGTCGCCAAACTGTGATACACAGATTGGTGATCCTTGTCGAACTGTGGTAGACGGGGAACCACTGAGGGGCGCACTTGGATGGACAAGCGTAGAAATACGCATTTGTGGAGTCGCCACCAATTTTTATGGAAAATTGGAACCATTCGAATACTTTTTGCTTTGTCAAGACACAAAGTAATGACACAAACACTAAGAACTCGTTACCCTTGCCATTCTATGTCTAGAATGACTCTCGTGGCTGCCAATGAACACGGATGTTCACAAAGATCTGGAGTAAGGGGTGAGGGTACGCATTAGGAAGCTCTTTAATCGAACACCTAATCCCGCCCGCATCGATTGCGGCCTCTACTAATGATTAGGGAAATCGTTCGTATTTGATATGTTATTGATTGTATGCATGTAATGCAACATCCAACATTTTAATCCTAGCATGTGAATTAGACTTTGTCGGTGAACATGTAATTAGCACTCAATTATGTCAAAATTGGGACTTTAGAATGAATACATACGAAAGGCAAATAAATCATACAATTACAATGACTAAATGAGATTATAATGTATTACAAGGATTACAAAGGATCTACAGGATCTACGTCATACATATACTCAAAACGGAGGTTTGAAGAAAAAAAAGGTTTGAAAAACTAAAAGACAGATTAGGAACGATAATACGACTAATAGGTAATTAATTACGTAATTAAAGCTACGTCAAAGCGAGTACAAAAGTTCAGGGACAGAAGTCAACCGAGAACAGGCGCAGCAAGAGCTACGTCCTCTGGAAGAAGCGCATGGCTTCTTGCGCTCGTTCTTGAATTGAATTCCGACTGTGAAGTCTGAATCGCAAGCAGTTAATGTTGTTTTGTATATTTAAGATGGATTATTGACCTATGACTCAAGTAGAAGTGGTGTAACATATTAATTACACTACAATTTGATTCAAAGACGAAAACCAGCTAATATTGAATTATTAGGGATCTAAGTCAAGAACAAAACGTTTTATGTGAAAGATAAATACGATTTACAGTTTATAAACAAAGAAAATAAAATAATAACGAGTTTACAGAAACCAGAGGAAGAAGAAGAAGAAGAGCAGTAGCAGGACAGCCTCTGGAAGAGGAGCAGCAGATGTTCCGATTCTTCGAGAAGGCGCAACTGCTGCTGCGATTTTTTCCGACGTCAAGATCACCGCTAAAAAGGTATTGATTAAAATCAATTTTGAATTTATTTCTGACGTGAATCTTACATTAATTGAACGAATAATAAATAAAAATAATAAAATACGAAATTTACACCCTCAGCCTTACATGTTAGACGAAACGAGATTAACTAAGTTAACGTTTTAGCGATATCTCGACTCGAATGTATGCAGAAAGTGCATCGTTAAAGGAATAAAAAATCGATTGATTGATTGTGTAGTGGTCAAATTGGGTCGGCCATGCAAACGTGACGGGTACTTAGAAGGATCTGAGCTTACGTGGTCGATTGATCAAGCATGTAGATGTCGAAAAGCTTAGAGCAAGGTCTAGAATTCAAAGAGAGAAGAGAAGGGCGGAACACTCGCGTGACTAAAAAGCGAGAACGGAGCTCTCCTTTTATAGTAGAAAATATGAAAAGTTTTGGAATGACACAATCTTTGGGAATATGTCTCGAACATATTCTGAAAACTGAGAAAACACGATGGGAAGGGATGCAGCAAGTGCTGCGATCCTTCGAAAGAGCGCAGCAGTTGCTGCGTTATTTCCCCAGTGGCTTCCTTCTGCGGAAGGAAGATTTCCACGTTTCTATTACGAAATTGTGGTAGATCTATACATCCCTTTTAAAAAGAAACGAGATATATTTTATCAAAAGGATAAAATTTGAAGATTTGATAAAAATATCCAGAATACTCCCGCGCATTCTGACTGGGAGTTTTAAAATGTTACGAATTGTCATAAATCGTTTCGCGTACCAAACATGCGGCCCAATCGTCACGACGTAGTTGGCGGAAGGTGTAGAACTGAGGTATCTACACCCGAGTTCGTCCCCGTGGTTATCCCGCAATGTGGGGGATGTGCACATTAATGTTCCGGGTTATCTTGATGTGGCGACATGGAAGTTCGACGCCTGTGGCTGCGATTCAGGGTCAATATGTGGTTTTGCAAACCAGGCTGGTAACCTGAGTCCACTGAGGTAACCGCTGCGGTGACCCTCCGGTTTCTCTTCCCTTGTGCTTATATTTTACGTTTGTCGGTATATCCAAATACTGACCCCTTACTGTTTTACAAAACTGTTGTGATCCATTGGGGGATGGTGAGAAGGTGATCACATGTAATCTATAGCGCTGCGTTGGGATGAGGATGGGATCACCATGTCATGTCTAGATTCCGCTGAGCTGTTTTGGAGTCTTGCATTGACTTATTATTTATAGTACAATAACATTGTTGAGTTTGGATTATTGGTCAGACGGTATGTCGTCTGCTTTGAGTCATGTATTGACATTTAAACATTGATTTAATCAACATTGTTTCTTTGTTGCTTGTTTTGATATATACTATCTCGGGCAACCGAGATGGTATCACTCTCATGTGCTAAGGAGGTCTTGTAAGACACCTTGGTGTATGGGGGTGTTACACGAGCATGGACAAGAGTTCGAGTTTAAAACATTTTGAGTCGGTAGTAGTGGATTGTACTAGAAAGATTGTAGTAGATAGTCATCACTCATATTATTTAATAATTGTTTTGTAATTAACTAAACCATTAATTATATTAAAATGTTTTGTAATTGTATCTCTAATCTATCGCTTCGGGAAACCGAGATGGTAACGACCTTAATTATCTTGGCCGGATAATCGGGGGTGTAACATATATGGACAACGCCATCCACGAGGCGGCGAAAATTCGTCCACGGAACCTCCGTATGGGCACGTCATGGGTTTGAGACCGATTTGAGAGGCTTAGAAACCGATGGAACGTTTGAACAAGCCTGCATTTGAGAGAGTCGCCATCAATTTATTGTAGAAAATTGGAAACTGTTTGAGTCTTCATGCCATGTCAAAATGAGCATGAAGCAAAATTGAGATAGACACCAAGAATCGTTCTTCTTAGCATTCTATGTCTAGAATGACTCTCGTAATGCCCAAAAAAAGCGGATGTTCACAGAGATTCCAACTAAGAGTGAGAGTATGTATTCAGAAACTTATTAATCGGACACCGAATCCCTCCCGCTCGAGAGCTGCCTCTACTAATAATTAGAGTTGTATTCGTTGAACTTGAGTTTATCTGTTTAAAATGCATGATATGCAAACACTGTTTTAGTCCTTCGCATTTGAAATTTACTAAGTTGGTGAAATTAGCATGGAAAATTGGATAGTCAAAGTAGAAAGTTTACATTCGTCGCATGTGAGAAACTTGAAATAAACAAGGAATAATATACAAACGCATACATCGCACGAGCACAAATTAAATTGTATTGAAAAAGGGATTTGAAAGAATTAAATGCCATAAATAAGTATAAAAGGCTAGTAAGACACAAATAGGCATGTTTGGTTTTATTTAGTCTTGTCCGTCTAGAGAGAAAGACGAGCACAGACGAACATACACTTAGAATAGGCACACCAAATCACAATTACAAAAATGAGGCTATTGCAATACCTGCAAATGTTACAAAATATCTAATAAATGTTGTCTTATACTTTAGGCAACACTTAGGCAACACTTTTAAGTGTGTTGCTTAGAATCTGTTGCATTAGCCTAATGCAAGACTTAGTGGTAATGTAACACTTTATAAATTATATATGAAAAAAGCAATACTTTGCAAAAGTGTTGCAAATGTGTTTGGTTTGCAACATCTTTTTCTATCAACACTTGTATAAGCATTTGCAACAGTTTTATTATAAAAAATGGCAAAATTTCTTTAATCAAATACAAGATTTTTAATGTTGATTAAAGCAACACTATGCAACATTTATTAAGAGCCAATAATTTCTTTCCACCAATACAATAAAAATACATTGTCGTAAAATGTAAGTATTATATTAAAAAAGCAATCACACTAATCCAATTACATATATGTTTTACATCACTACTAGTCTACTACCATATAATACCAAATTAAATTCCTAACACACCTTCAATCTTAGCGATATAAATTTCTAGATTTCCGCCAATCCTGACCATTATTCCTCGGTTCGTCGGCTAATCTTCTATACACGTTCCTTTGCATTAGACATCTGAGCATCCATGGCCTGAAAACATGTTTCTAGTATGCCTTTTTTTTTTATGAAATGTGATTTGGATTAATATCAATAAAACTTTACAAGACTATAGGGACTAGAAAACTATTATCAGGTTTGGCCACATTACAATATGTGAAAACTGATACAAAATTTACATCACAAATCAAATTTCCTTAACCATTCCTCATCTTTCTTTGTCATCTTTGATTCAATCTTGAGTTTCAGCCTTTGTCGAACCTCCTCTTTGATTATTTTTGCAACCAATGCAGGTACTATCAAATTAGCATTCATCCTACCATTATTCCTTTGAATCCATACATGATAGAAATAGGCATTCAGAATGAGAGCATGAACCTTTTTCTTCAGTTTTGTATCTGTGTTGCTAAACCTTGCGTGGTCATTGCATCCATGATAGGAATTTAGTAGCCACACCAGTCTTCAATGATTATAGTAACTTCTTTGCTATAGCTACATTCAAAAACAGATATTCTTGATGTTTAGTGGCCCTGTCAAAGATACTGCAGTTCTAATTAGCACGTCATCCAAATTTCAACAACTTCTGCTTGTAATTCAGCCCTCTGTTCACTATGATTCAGGTTATAAAGGAGTGCTTAGTTATATTCCATTTATTCCGATCCAAAACTTTTTTTTATCCAATTTTCCATTGTGTCTTTAGGTCTTAAGCAGTCATAACCTCTTCTTATAGTATATTCTTTGTCATGAGAATTCCATTTGTCATTAGTATAGCCCTCTTTCATTATTTCCTTCAACTTATAGATATTTTTTTATGCCCAAGAAGCATCAGCAAGAGGCTAATAGGTCTGCTTTTTTTTTTTTGCTTCTACATCTCTTGCCTATTTAATTACCTAAACAACAAAGAATAGTATTGTACAATACCAATTCAGAATAAACAATGAAATATAATGTAGTACAAAATATCAATATCATATTATATTATATCTACCTATATTTCACATTAGTTACGGGTAGGAACTTCACATTAGTTAGGAGTTTTGCACTCCAGGATTTTATGAAGCATGTGGAAGGACACCATTGTGATGTCCTATAGAAACTACATGGTATACAAGCTAAGCACCCCTATCAACTTTCTATGTCATCCTTCACTAAAAAACCAAACTTATAGACGATAGAATCTAGAACTATCATAATAATCACAGCGAATTGAAATTCTATAAGCACAACTATAGGTTATGTTTGTTGGTGTCATAATAAACACAACAAAATGAAAATTCCATATACACAACTATTTTATATATAATATGGATGGTATTCAACCATGTTGGTACATAGGTTGGTTGGATAAGATAGTACGATGGTCTAGAGGAAAACATAGTATGCAAGAAATCCTATTAAATGAGATAATGAAGCGTATCTTTAAATTCCTCGAAGTACTCCATCTCAAATGGCAATGAAATTTTGAAACAAAAAATACAACATCTAAGAGTCATTGTTTATGAAAACCTTCAGCTAATTTGAATTTCAATTAAAAACCCAAATTTGCATAGAAACCTTAAGTATTAATCAACCAATATACACCTCAATGCGCCAAATCAGAGAAATACGCATCGAAAATAGATTGAAAACGTGAATTAAGCAGACATTGATAAGTAAATTTCAAATGAAATTTCTGAACACTGTGAGATATAAAATGGTTTATTTCGTGCAATTCATTTTCCCTAGCAACAAGATGCCGACGGACTGGATTTTAAAAGCCGTTATATTTTTTATGGTGTTGTTTCTTACAAGGAAGAGTGGCTTGAAGATGCCAGTACGACGGTATCTATGCTAGCGACATTTGAGCGATGGCGATTGAGAAATAAATGAGGGAGCAAATTAAGTACTACGTAATTCGAGAAGAAAAGGGAAAAAAATGGGTCGTTTAGTTATGAGTAAATTAATTATAACTCCCTTCTATGTTTCACTTTTCTAAAATTACTCCTTTATAAGTTGTTTTTAATAAATTACTCCCAGAGTTTTGACTCCGACCATATCTTGCTACCTTTTGTGTTTTCAGGCAGAAAAAACGAGAAATGGACATAAATGCCCTTCATTTAACTTATGATGCCCTTTATCACTCTTTCCTCACATTCCTCTTTCATTTACACTCTTTCCTCACACTCATTTTCATTTACACTTATTACTCTCATTTTACTGAAAATCCCAAAATCAAAACCTAATCCCAAAATCAAAACCTAATTCCTAACCCAAAATCAATCTTCTTCACATTAATATCCCATAAATTTGTAACCCTAATTTTACATAACAACATTACAATTACAAACATAATGGCAAAAATTGCCAGTTTTGATCCTTTGAAAAAGGACCTGCCAATGTTACATTGTGCCTTCATCTTCTCAATCTCATGTTCCAGCTTCTTCCTTTCTTCTTTAATCGATTGAATATCCCTACCCAAAATGGCAACTTCACATTTCAACAATCTCTTCTCCAAAATGAGTTTGTTGATAACATCTTTTTGCCACTCCATTTGAGTACGATCATGCCAGCGAAACCAGTCACACCCAACAAAACCAGTCCTTATGTTTGACAATTTACACTTCTCAAACCTTCTTCCAGGGTTGTCAGCCGTCCATGAGGTTAGCACAGCTACTAGAACACCACATAAACATTTTCTCGGGTATTGGCTTGTGCTATGTTAGCTACTTTCTCTTGAATAATTAAAAGATACAAAAAAACCCAAATCAGTAAGAACCCTTAAATCAAGAACCCTAAGTTCAATTCAATTGAATCCAATTTAGTTTTAATAAAAAAAATGATAACATAAAAAAAAATCAGAAGAGAAAAGAAAAGTTAACCTTGAATTAGACATTCCAGATTTGTAGACTTAATTTAGGTAGAGAGTACTAATTAGAGAAAGATCTTATATTGGAGTAAAATTTTGATGAAGAAGATGAAGATAGAGTGAAATGATAACAAATGATGAAGATGGAGAGAAGAAAGGTCATATAACATAAAGTAAAGGGCATTTCCGTCATGAAATTAGAGAAATGGAGGGAAAATTCAAATATTGACGGATTTGCTCACCAGAATTGGGAAATGGTAGCAAGATATGGCCGGAGTCAAAATTCTGGGAGTAATTTATTAAAAACAACTTATAAGGGAGTAATTTTAGAAAAGTGTAACATACGAGGGAGTTATAATTAATTTACTCTTTAGTTATTAATATTATAATACTTTGTACGATTAATATTTCACACATTATATTGTAGACGGTGGTACGGTGCAACCAATAAAAACTACTTCCTCCATTTGTAGTTCATCTTCCCACTTTTATATTATATGTGAGCAGTATTTTATTGAATTAAAAAGATAAAAAGAAAATGGCAAAAGTAACAACTTTATGATAAAAATGGACTATTTTAGGTTGAAAAGTAATCCCATTTTATTAACATAAATTTACCACATTTTTTTAAAGTGGTCACTATTTGGCATAGAATGATTACTTATTTATCAGATTTTGTCTGTTGCGCTTAATGATAGTCGCACACAATAATTAATATTAATATTCGCATCATACTAATTACTTATATTAGACCATTATAAAATTAAATTTATTATATTATTCAGTCAGATAAGTTTTAAAATAAAATTGAACTTTCAATCGTATTTGTGATTTAAAGTGCGGAAAAACATTTTCTAAATAAATATATTTTTAATATAGGAATAATGTTATAATAGATTTTATGGTTTATAATCTGTCTGATATGGATCGAGTAGGGTAAATTAGTTTTTAGCCCCATACCGATTGGTCATTTTGAGTTTGGGTGGATTGGTTTGAAAGTCAAGATTAATACGGAGTAGGTCTTAACCCTGGAAAAAAAACAAGAAATGTGTTTATAAAAGACTGTGTTATAATGTGAAAATGTGAAACTATGTTAGAATAAGACTATAATAATGTACTTGTTTCACACATATTAGTTTAAACAAATGCATCAGAAAAAAAATGTTTCAATCCCAAATTTGTGCAATCCTTCCAAGTAGGAGTTCCTTTTATTTACCCAATCATAACAGCTCTTAGAGAATGTTTTTATCTCTATTACATATTTGCAAGCTTCTTAAAAAGTGTTGCATTAGTAAGGCAAATACAACATTTGTTCCTAATTGTTGCATAAACGACTTGTATTCTTAAACATTTAATTTTTTCTAAAATGTTGCATGAGAAGTGTTGCAATAGGCTCATTTTGTAGTAGTGAATGGTGCGTCCTCTTCAAGGGCGTGTTTGGGTCTGGATTGTTAGATCTGTCAATCCGTTATTTGTTCATTTTGAAAGTGACTTAAATTGATTTACTTACGAGACCAGAAAGGTTAAAAAGTTTTAAAAAAAAAAAAAAGAAATAGAAAATATGAAAAGACTTGATTTTTAACCACTTGGTATCTATTTATCAAGGATCGAGAATCAAGTGCCTTTGAAGATAATAAACAAAGACTAAAACTTTGAGTTATATGTGAGATTAGATCGAAAGATTAGATTAAATACACTAACATCAATTATTAGTCATCCAATCTTTAATCAATCCAATTAAACAAACTACTGTAAATTATTAGTCATCTTAAATGAATAAATTCAATAAAGGAATAAAATTTGTAAAAATTAAAAAAAATTGATTTTAGAAAATAGATAAGAACAAAAAGAATTGGACGAAAATATTGGATCTGGAAAAGATCCTTGAATCAAATCGTAGCTAAGCATGCAAACCGAGGCAAGAATAAAGATAAAATAGATCAAACAACCCCTTAGAAGAGGCGCACCATATGGTACCTTTTTTCCAAGGGGCACATTTGTTGATGCATCACTTTTAAGAGCATAACTGGTCCTATTTGTTTAGTCACAGGTTTTAAATGAAAGATTAAATATGTTTCGATTTCGTGCTAAGCATAAAAAGTGTGAAATAAGTAAACAAGTTTTTTTTAAAAAAATACTAAAAAGGGAATTTTACGCTCTCAGACTTACATGTTTAACATCGCGAGATTTAACTTAATTGGTTTTAGCAATAACTTGTAGACGTATACAAAAGAGATTGCCTTGAAATTAATCAAATGTTTGAAGTTTAAAAGGTGTGATTAATTAAGGTGTAGTTGGTCATATAGGTTGATCTATGAAAACGAAAAAGGTACCCATTAGGAATTGGGCTTACAATGATGTCGATATTATTAGCGCGGTATAAAATATGTCGTTAGAGAGAGAGAGAGAGAAGGGGAGAGAAAGAGAGGGGGAAGAGGAGTCTGATGGATCTCTTGAATGGGATCGGAGATATCTATTTATAGTAGAATAAAAGTGGATATGGACAAAAACTCGACACATGAAGATGCGCCTCTTAGAAGAGAAGCATTAACTTGTGCGTCCCATAGAAGAGGCTCACTCTTTGGTGCGTCTGTATAAAAGAGGTTTCCTCTTGACACAATTAAACGCGTAATTTCGGATTCTTAGGTGATGTGATTGTAACACACCCATTTACCCGACCAAGGTAATTTCGGTTTCTTGATGTAGTCCATTAAAAGTTACCATAATGAAATATAAAAATTTAAGTCCGGAAAATTCAAGATAAACAAACTAAATCTATAAATGTACAAAGTCTTAAAACGACAATGGAAGTTTTTAAACAAGTTTATGTCAGCTCTATAAAAACTACCAAGCTAAACTCTTTATATTCATCAGCTTGTCCTTTGGTCCACCACATCAATATCATCCATAACATCCACTAGGCAATCTGAAAGTCTATCGGCTCACCACAAGACTGTAAATGTCAAGTGGATTAGCGCATATAGGTTTAAAAGGATTTAACACAAAAGAGTATACCAAGTCAACACATGATTGAGTAGGAACATTCGATACCCAAGTAAACCTCAAAGTGACAATGTTCCAAGTATTATAATTCAGTCATACATCATCCAATCATCACAATGAAACCGTCAAATCTCACAATATTAACAAGGCAAGTGGATATGACAATATCAAGCTTGCTACAAATCTTAAGACAAGAAGTGGTACTCAAATCACACGCCGAACATGCTCGACAAGATACACTTCTTGGATATAAATGTTCACATTTCTTTGGCGCGCCAACAAGAGGAGACTCTGGGAGATCCTCCACGTACGACGGTGCCCCCAAGGGACCCGGTTACCTATACCAGTCCCCAAATCACAAGTCCAATCCCAAACTCAACATCATGTCAATATCAATCATCCAATTATTATCACTAACCACATAACATCAAGGAAGATTGTCACAATTGTAGTAATAAACCACAATCATCATATAGTCCTAAGGATTGAGTAAAGAAACCCCTACCTTTTTGCAAAGTCCACCAAGCAAGCAAGTAAAAAAGGCTCCTCAAAAAATTCGACAGCTATATAAACATAATAGCATAGAATTATAATCTACCCTTAATCAATTTCCCAATTAATATCAATTTCCCTGAACCCCCCAACTTATAGGGGTTGGTCTCATAAGATTCAATCACATAAGAACCCATATTCTAGGTTTTATCCTCAATAAAGATGAATAAGAGATAAATGATATAACCTTACAAGATAGATGAAGAACAGATTAAACTTACCAAAAGATAAATTAAAGATGAACAATCTCCTTAGCTGATCTAAAATTCCTTCTTAAGATGATAATACATGATAACAAGGTTTTAAGGTGAGTTTCAAGCTATAGATGTGACGATGACATCTAAAGCTTATCTTGGCCTGTAAACCTGGGAAGGGTCTATCTTATAAAATATTCCGCTCATTCGCTCGCTTAGCTATGACTAAAAATAAAAGATACTCGACCGAGTGCACAACTAACTCGGTTGAGTGCCACCCAGGCCGCAGCCTGCCTAAGATACACACCTAACTTACTCGGTCGAGTTCAACCCACTTGACCAAGTACCCAACTATAAGAATACGTAGTCTTAGAATATTCCCTCCTTTAAAATGAACTTCGTCCTCGAAGTTCACACCCTCACTTCCAACAAAAGAAAACCAAGCATCCAAGCAAACACTAGCACCACCAACTACCAAAGGTACCCTCCAAAACCGTCATAACCTAATACAACATCATAATCCCAAGGTTCCAACAATATCATACAACGAGTTTTACCAGTATAAGATTTTATCAGAATACATTCGAACTAAAACCGTCAAACGCTATTATTATAATCCTAACATCCCAATGATATCATTAAACAACCCACACAAGTATCTCAAATCCGCTAACAACACTTACCAACACTCTTCCTTGAACAATACCAAAACATCTCTTGTCAACAGTTAACACTTTCTGTAATACCGCATCAAACGCCATTACTCTAATGATAAGTGAATATTTGTATGGTTTTAACCCCCAATTTAGCTCGGTTTTGTATGTCATATGTGCTTTGTTAAGCCACTTTATGTGCTAATATCGTCTTCTAGGTGAATTCCTGTGTTCTAACCTGTTTTGTAGGAAAAGTGCAACAGGAGTTCAATGCCATGCTCAAAGACAAGGCCAATCAACCTATGATCAGCCTAACCAGGATTCAATGCCAAACCTACCCTATGTCAAAAGCTATCTTAATGCTTTGTATAGCCCAGGCCCAAGCCACCACACAAAGACACGAGCCAGTGGTAGCCATGACACCAGCCAAGACCAAACAAGCCACAAAACAGACTCACAAAACAAGCCAACAAAACCTTTGGAAACTCAGCCAGCAGCAGTGCCTTGGGGGGGGTCTCAGGGCAACTTCCAAGCTTAGGGACTCCAAACCAACTATGGGGCATGGTACTAGGGAGGGTCTACTACCTTTTTGTCCAGGAAACCTTCCTCAGAAAACGTCAAGAACACCCCTCAAAACACAACCCAAGTGAACCAGTCCAGTTACAGCCTTACATGTAGCAGTTTAGCTGTTTTGTCAACCCTTCCTCTTTTAGCCAATCAAACAAGCCTAACCAATCCCTAAACCTATGTCTTGGGAAGGTCCTCTACAACTTTCCCCAGGACTTCCCTTCCAAGAAACAAACACACAAAGAGTTAGCTTAGGGACAACTTCGAACTGTCCAGATTTCAGCCTTTGGTGTAGTAGTTAATATGTCACTGTCAACCTTCCCCTTTTGAACAAACAATGCGTGAGGTACCTTCAGCACATCTTTGGGAGCCTTTCTACTTCAGTTTGGTTCACAAACCCAAGCTTGAAAGTCCACTCTTCACCCAAGACACACCTGATCAAACAATTAAGGAAGATTGTCTCTTTAGAAACTACTTTCTACTTTATCTACTTCATGTCAGAATTCTGCAAGTTTGTAGCTGTTATTTTGTTTCATGTTGTAAGCCCTTGTGGCCCTAGATGTGTCCTAAATGTCTGAGTGTATCCTTGCTGCCTATATAAGGCCTTCACCTAATGAAATACAAATCAGATTTGAAGTAAAAACATAAAACTGAAACCTTGTTTCTGTTGCATCTCTTGGCTGTGTGCTTGAGACAACTTCCTTTGCTTTGTGCTTGGAAGTGAGCTTGGGTCCTTAGCTGTGTGATGGGATCAAAAGTTCAACCCTCAATCATTGGCTTTGTGCTTTGGTTAAGGTCCTATCCTTGTTCTTTAACAATCAATTCAAACAGAAACAGAGTATTTGCAAAGTGTCTGAATCTCAATCAAATTGTCATTGTTTAGTTGTCTTTCTGAATAGTTTCAGTGCAAAAAGTGACGTTTCTACAACCTTTTTCTATATTCCCGAGCATTTGCCTAGAACCCGACAATTTGAAGAAGCAACCTTGCCCAAGTGAAAGACATTTCAAGAAGGTTCACTAATTCGAAAGAGAGAAGAAGCAAAGAAAGTTTCGTAGTTGTCGGAAGATCAATCAATTAGGCGGAAGAATTCATCGCTTTACATCATACCCTATCAACAAACCCGGTTGTATAAGTCAAGGGGGATGTTGGAAGTCAAGTCAAGCAAAAGAAGATGAAGCGTTAGTCAAGAGCTTCCAGAAGACGACTTACCCGATCGGGTAAGTGTGTACCCGATCGGGTAAGTGTGCTGATCCGAGCATGACGGCTACAACTTCCTATTTTTGACCTATGTGTTTAATGCCCGACCTCTTCTCCTTGAAACCCTAATATTATAAATAGATGCTCTAGTCCCTCATATCATATCATCTCATCTCACACAATCTCTTCACACAACATCTCTTCTCTTCTTTCTTTAGTTTAGTTCTTCTTCTTTCTTAGTTTAGTTTAGTTTTAGTTTTCTCTAGTTTAGTTTAGTCTAGTTCTAAGTTTTCTTCAATTGTAGTTGTTCTAGTTGTAATTGGAATTCAAGTTTCCGGGTTTGCATTTCCTATTTAAGTTCTTATTCCATTTCAATCTTTGCTCATCCTTTGTCGGTAATCTTTATTCTCGTCTTTACATTATAGTTTCATTTTCTTTTAGTATTTCCTTTATCATGTTTATCATTCTTAGTTTTATAATCTTAGTTTTCTTTTCATTGTTAATCATGCACAAGTAGTTACCCTTCTAGGGTGTAGGATAGCCATGTTAGATTAATTAAAAGATGATAATTGGATAAAAGAAATTGTGCCTTTAAAACGTTGTGTCTATGCATGTTTGGATTGTAACGATAGTTATCGATTTTTGGCCAAAATCATTTGACTAGTATGGAATTCTTTTCCAAGGTAGACATACGAGAATTGAATAGACAAAGCATGACATGTTAGATTAAGACCTAGTAAATCGTCTACAAGCCTGCTAGACCATCTGATCTATGATTGTAATGAACACATCATTCTTACGAACTCACAACGAATTATTTGCATATCCTAAATCCAATTTCATCAATATGTTAATCTACATGTGTGAACCTACTTCCCTAGATCCTTTTCTTTATTGCATTGTTATTATTTAGTAATTAGTGACAAACATTTGCCAATCGTCCAAGGTAGAGTTCTAACCACAACTATTCACAAGTATCTCCTGTCTCCCCGAGATCGACCCCTTACTTCCCTAATTACATTAATTTGTTGTTAGCCTAGTCTGGGTTATTTATCTTTGATTAGGGTACGCGACAACCCGATCAAATTTTGGCGCCGTTGCCGGGGAGCACGGTTTTGTTTATTTGTGATTAGTAGAGTTTTACCTTGTTTTTTTTTTCTTTTCTTTTTGTTTCGAGGAACACTTGTTCCGTGAGATTTTTCTCCTCTTTTCCTTGTAGTGTAGTGACACTTTTCAGGTAATAGGAATATTTTCTTTCAAAGGGTTTGCTTTATTTTCTCTCAATGACTATCTATTTTCAACCACCACAATGCGAGAATGAGCCTTTCCATGAATATCTCGACCGATTTTATAGCTATTCTAACCATATTATCTCTCTTGGGTATACCCTTGATGAGACCTATATGAGGAATGTCGTGATTCATGTAATGCTCATTAAGTGTCGTAGCCTGGCTATGCAATTGAGTGCTGGAAGTTTTTATCAGAAGAGAGGAAAGGAACTTTGGATTTTCTTGGACTTTATGGCATCCCAATCTCTGGATGAAATGCACCGGCGGTTGAAAATCCAAGAGCAAATCAATGAAATCAGGGCTCAACTTCAAATACTCAAAGGGCAAAAGAAAGAACCCACGTTTAAAATTTGTAAGCCAATCAATTTCCCTTATGCTTTTTCAGCCCCCCCATGTGAGTCTATTTTCTCCTGTGCTTTTTCATGTCCCCCATGTGAGTCTAATTCTCCCCAATCATATGAATTAATAGATGACGATGATGATGGTCCAACCTTTTCTATTGAAAGTCACTCTAGTGTCGTTCCATTTGACAATTTTAAGACCCCCATTATTGATATTGACCATATGGTAGTCGAGACTTTAGACAAGGATGTTGTTAAGCCCATTTGTGACTCCCATGGAGAGTCGTTGATCGAGTCATCAGATTTCTTTGAAAATCCTTTCGCTAAGGATATTCCAGATTTATTTGAAAGTGATACTGGGTTTTGTGAACCTAGCCTTGAAATTAAGTGGGATCAACCACCCATTTTTGATTCCCAATTCTTTGATTCACCCTACCCCCAATTAGAGTCCACTAATGATATTTTGGGAACTAATTGTTTGTTCCATGATCTTAAACATTTCACTCCATCTCTCACTGACGAGTGGAGCAGTTCAGTGGTCATCTATGAAGTTTGTCATGCGCACACTGATAAGATATATCAATTCTTACCTTCAATATTTCATGCCTATATCTTGTCAATTGCTTACATATGTTTTTGTATAGCTTATGCGCAGGTATATGATCGACTTCTAAGGGCATTGACATGCTTTTTAAGGCACAAAGAATGATTTTTCATTAATAAAGAGTCTAGCAAGACATTTAAATAAAGCTTCGCGGGAGGCAACCCGTGTTTTCCCTTTCTTTCTGCATTTTATTTTTATTTTTCCCTTTTTCGTTGTTTTGTTAGATTTACCTTGCAGATGAGAGAGTTTTTGAAGAATCTATGAAGACCTTCCTTGTCAAGTCCAAAAGACTAGCTTGGGGGAGTCCGCGCTGACTAGTAAGCTTCACTCTTCTTTCATTTTTCCTTTTCCCCATTAAGCATCTCATTGTATATTTTGTCTTTGTGCTCACATTGAGGACAATGTGATGTTTAGCTTGGGGGAGGGATTGCATTTTCCCATTTTGCATTTTAGTTTATCATTTTTCAAATTTTGAATAAAAGAAAGAGAAGATTTTTGAGAAAATTTAAAAATTTCTGAACATAATTGGATGCTTTTCATGCTTTGCTTGCTTGTTTACTATGCCATCATGTTACATTTCCCAAACTTAGAGCTTTCAAAAGATAATGGTTCAATATTTATTGAATTTTGCATACATAGGGAAGTCTTGTACACAGTAGGCATGGAATGAATCTATAGATGAGTACTGTGACACCCTCAAATTTGCGGAAAGAAAAAAAAATAATTTAACTAGATAAAAGATAAGAATACAATAAAAGGTGTCATAAATAAAAAGGGTTCATATAAAAGGAAAATAATATTATACATAAAAATTATACAAGACGGGAGACATATCTCCCGTATAAATACGGAAATAAAAGAGTGTATAATAATATACAATCTAAGAACCGAATATAGGTCCAAGGTAAATACTTCGCTCGCTAGCTCTTCAATGTACCCCAAATATGCATCACCACCTGTTCGACCGCATTAAATATAAACACGGAAGGCACA